>CAUYRT010087865.1:0-31101 GCA_963574885.1 Lepilemur ruficaudatus | reverse complement strand
GAGGCGGGAGGATCGCTCAAGGTCAGGAGTTCGAAACCAGACTGAGCAAGAGCGAGACCCTGTCTCTACTAAAAATAGAAAGAAATTAATTGGCCAACTAAAAATATATAGAAAAAATTAGCTGGGCATGGTGGCGCATGCCTGTAGTCTCAGCCACTTGGGAGGCTGAGGCAGAAGGATTGCTTGAGCCCAGGAGTTTGAGGTTGCTGTGAGCTAGGCTGACGCCACAGCACTCACTCTAGCCCGGGCAACAGAGTTAGACTCTGTCTCAAAAAAAAAAAAAAAAAAACTCATCACCAAACCCAAAGTCCCTGAGATTTTCTCCAGTGTCATCTTCTAGAAGTTTTACAATTTTTGCATTATGTATTTAGATGTACGATTCATGTTGAGTTAATTCTTGTAAAAGAAGTAAAATCTTTGTCTAGATTTTTTTTTTGCATATGTATACCCAATTTTTCCAGGATCATTTGTTGAACAGACTATTTTCTCCATTGAATTGCTCTTGCTCTTTAAGTGTGGGTCTATTTCTGTGCAAAAACATAGAATATATAGGGTTTGGTACTATCTGCAGTTTTAGGCATCCACTGAGGTTCCTGGAATGTATCTCCCACAGATAAGGGAGATGAGTGTATTAGTAATTTGTGTCTTCCTTTTTTTTTTTTTTGTAGTTAGCCTGGCTGTTGATTCATCATTTTTATTGATCTTTTCAAGGAACAAGATTTGGGTTTTATTTGTTTTCTCTATTTATTTCCCGTTTTCAATTTCACTGGTCTCTGTTCTAATTTTTATTGTTTCTTTTCTTCCGCTTGCTCTAGGCTTAAGTTGCCCTTCTTTCTCTAGCTTCCTAAGGAGGAAACTTAAAATTATTGATTTTAGATCTTTCTTTTTTTAAAATAATAATGCATTCAATGGTATAAATGTCCCTCTAAGCACTGCTTTTATAGCATTCAATAAATTTTGAGTTTGTATTTTGATTTTCATATAATTAAAAAAAAATTAATTTCTCCTGAGACTTATTTGACCTATGTGTTATTTAGAAGTATGCTGTTCTAAATAACAGCACGGGCAATGGCTCATGCTTTACAATCCCAGCACTTTGAGAGGCCGAGGTAGGAGGATTGCTTGAGGCCAAGAGTTCAAGACCAGCCTGGGTAACATAGAGAGACTTCATCTCTAAAAACAAAAAAATTTTAAAAGTTAGCCAGGCATGGCGGCATGTACCTTTAGTCCCAGCTACTTGGGAGGCTGAGGTGAGAGACTTGCTTGAGCCCGGAAGTTCAAGGCTGCAGTGAACTTGCCACTGTACTCCAGCCTGGATAATAGAGAGAGAACTTGTCTCAAAAAAAAAAAAAAAAAAAAAGCAAAAAACAAAAAACAAAACAAAACCAACAAAAAGCATGTTGTTTAATCTCCAAATATTTTGGGCTATTTTAGCTATCTTTCTGTTACTGATTTCTAGTTTAATTCCATTGTGTTCTGAGAACATTCTCGCAGAGGAACAAGATGTTGTGCATGTTATGTCGTGGGAGGTCTGGTTCCTGTTATATTCCTCCAATATGTGTTTTTTTTATTGTTTTATTAGGCAATTAACTTCAAACTCTGCTTTTGGATGGCAGCTCAAATTGCAGTTCAGTCCTTTTTTCTCTGTTGAAGTGTTTTCCACGCCCGTGTGGTTGAGGGATCAGTGAGAGGTTTGGACAGAGTTTATATACAGGCTCTAGAGCTCCCCGTCTCTGGGTCTCTCCTTTATGGGACTCCCTCCTTCCCTCTCCAGTGGCTGCAGTTGCTCTCAATGTTGTCCTCCGGTTCTTCAGGCCAGAAAGGCCACAGGTTTCCTACGTGTGCTGTGCCGACTGGGCCCCCCTCACCACGTGCCTGTGCCTTCTTCCAAGTGTTGACTCCCAGCCAAAGGTTGTTTTTATTCACTCTCCAGGCCATTGATGTATTTTGTTTTGTTTTGTTTTGATTTTGGTTTTATATTTTGTCAAGAGTTGTTATCTGTGAGAAGGTTAGTTCAATAGGATCTTAGTTGCACTGCAAGAGAAACCCCCCAAACCAAGGCATAAAACATCACTGGCTTGTGACCACCCAGCTAGCAAACTGCAGAACTGGAGTTCAAACCCAGGCATAACCAACTTCCAGCCCTTGCAAGTACCTTTTAGTTTACTGATCTGTCTTCCACCTCTTGTTTGTCAACCGAGAGTCCTAGAACTTTGTATTGCTCAAGTGACAATGGTGGGGTCTTCCAGCATCTCTGACTTTCCCTTTGTATAAAATCCATCCAGATTATGAAGGGGACTTTATTTACTGCCTTTTATTTACTGCGGGCCTCATGGGTTACCACTTCTCTCCCCTCGTGCCCCAGCCCTGTGTCCTGTGAAAGGATGGCGATCTCATTGTATCAGCTTTGGAGTTAGAGATATCTGTGTTCAAATTCTGTCTCTGGATTTATATGCCTTATGGGCAAGGCACTTCAGTTTCCTTATCTGTAAAATGGGGAAATAAATAGTATTGACCTCAACAGGTTGTGGTGAAGATTAAATGAGATACTTTATGTGCAGTTCAAAGGACTGACATATCATAAGCACTCATTACACGCGACCTATTGGGGTTTTTTCCTACTCCGAGATAGTAGGAGGGTCCCAGTGGGTATTTTTAGGTATTTTTCCAAGAGGAGGATACACAGGGGCCTGAGCCCAGGACCGCGTTAGAGGCTGGTCCTCCTGGGAGGTCAGCCCTGTTAAGCTGGGCTTCTTCTATTTTCTCAACCCCGGTGGCACAAGAGACTAGAGCAGTGTAAGCAGGTGCGCCTTGCAGGGAAAGAAACCCAAGTCTAGAAAGCGTTAGCTCCCGCCTGGGGTCTATAGCAGAGCCGGGAGGGCAGAACAGCTTCCCTGAGCTCT
The DNA here is from genome assembly GCA_963574885.1 of Lepilemur ruficaudatus. Classification (NCBI taxonomy): domain Eukaryota; kingdom Metazoa; phylum Chordata; class Mammalia; order Primates; family Lepilemuridae; genus Lepilemur; species Lepilemur ruficaudatus. Next base: position 28,198 of record CAUYRT010087865.1, on the reverse strand, counting down.
GCCTGGTCCACTGATGGTATTTCCTTTATTTGAAATGCCCATGCCTGTCACAGGGGGAGCCCCCGGCCCAGGGGCTGGGCGCGCAGGGGTGGGCTGGGGGTTCTCAGAGCCCAGGGGGTCCAAGAGAGGAGCCTGTGAGTTCTACCATAACAGAAGATGGATGAGAAGGAAGTTTCTGATTTATTTTTCTCCAGCGGGCTGGAACGCTTTCTAGAAGGAACATAGAGAGGTGGAGAAGCCACCGAAAAAAGACGGAAAGGCAGGGAGGGCGGGAGCAGGAGTGGTGGCGCTGCTGGGTCAGGTCTGGGTGAGGAGGGCAGCCCCTTCTGGGGAGCGGGCGTGCAGAACAGAATGAGAAAGCAGGGCAGGGCCATGGGGGGACCCCCTGCCTGCCCATCCCAGCCTTGCCAAGGAAATGCCCCTGCAGTGAGCGCTGACCATGTGCTGCCCTTCACCCACCTCACGTTTCATTTAAGAAACCAAAAAAAAAAAAAAAACAAAAAACCAAACCCTCTGCCTAAATAACCTTATGGTCACTTTTTTTTTTTTTTTAAGATGGGAGTCAGTGAGGCTCAGAGAAGGTAAATTAGAAGCCGAGGTCACCAGCTTGCAGAGAGCAGAGCTGGGTTGCTCTGGGGCCTGCGCCAAGCTGCCTCTAGCATCCCAAGCCGTGGCGTGGCGTGGCCTGGCACGGGGGCCAAGGGGACAGCACAACAAGGTCTTCTCAGTCTTGCTTCTCTCCCTGAAGGCAGTCCTCTTTCATCATTTATTCATCCATTCGTTCATTCCTGAGTATCCTAGGCTGCATGCTGACCCCTGGGGAGACCCTGAGGAAAAAGCTAGATCCCATCCTTCCATGAACACACACACGCGCGCGCGGTCCCCGGCCACAAGGGGGCGCTGTGGGGTCGGGGAGCAGCATCTGTCGGGCTGTGCCCACTACACTCCGGTGATTTCTGGGCTCCCCAGCTGAGCCTCATGCGGGCCTCATGGGTTACCACTTCTCTCCCCTCGTGCCCCAGCCCTGTGGGGAGGGCCGATCTGCCTTTTCACCGAGGCCATGTCTTGATGCTGCCCCAAAGCCGCTGGGAGGTCCTTGGATCAGGCCTGGGCCTCAGCTCACAGCTTAGAACAATTCTCTCCCAGGAGCCTCTAGACACGGTCTCCCCATCCCTTACACTAACAGGCCACAGTTCCTGTAGCCTTTGATGCTGGGACCACGGCTGGCCGTAATTGAGAGGCCAGCTCTAATTCAGGCAAGTTAGTTGGGGGTCACCAGTCGGCTGTACTTGAAGCCAAGGCTCTGGCCCGCAAGTTGATCCCCTTTCCAAATGGCAAGCGCTGAGGAAAGCTTGGGGGCAGTGGATTCGGATCTTCTGACCTTCTGCGGCCCGGGGAGCAGCGTTTCAGGGGAGGTAAAAGGAATACAGACCCAACAATTGCATGCCAGATGCTGTGCTGCGGGAACTCCTCAAACATTTTCTCAGTCCTGACAATGACCCTGAGCTGGGACTTATTTTCTGTCTTTTACAGTGGAATAAACACAGACTCAGGGAAGTTAAGTAACTTGCCCAAGGACACACAGCTAGGAAGTAGCAGATCCAGGACTCCAGCACTAGTGCCTCTGCCCCTTCAGCACACTGCAGTGGCTTCTGGACTTCCCACCGCCCTCCCGGACCCTGCAGACAGCACAGTGCCCTCCTCCTCCCCCTCACTCCTTCCGCTTCTCACCTCCCCGAGCTGTTGGACATGGCTCCCCATCTTTGCCTCCACCCCGCTGCAGACAGTCAGGGCTACCTTCCCCCTTAGTACTAGGGAGGGTTTGAAAGAGAAACACAGCACCTCAAGGCCACAGACAGGCGGGGGCTCTGTGTGACTCCAAAACAGAGTTATCTGGAGAGATGAAATACCTCTCACTGAACCATGTAGCCTGAGCTACAGAGACGCCAGACAATGGCCAGAGAGAGCCAGGCACAGAGAAAGAGAGCTAGAGAGATGGGTTGGAAGAGGAAATGTCCCCATGGGTGCCCAGGGCCGCTGGGGCTGCCCGTGGGATTGGGAGGCCAGATTTCTCACTGCCCATTCAGCCCCAGCCACAGGCTGCATTAAGCCAGGGTTATAAATAGCTGGGAATATAAATGTTGGGCAGGGAGAGCAGAATCCAGCCTGCTCCTGGGCTGGGAAACATGAAGTGGGGGTGTGGGGATAGTGGCTGGGCTAGAACCAGGCTCAGGGTTTGCTGGAAAGATCTGTGCCCTCCAGCAGCAGCTGTGAAAGAGATCTGGGTTGTGAGCTGTCCTGGGGTTGGGGAGGCCTTGGTGGGACCCTGGGATTCACACGCACCCTGCTCTGGGTACCCAAGGGTACCTAACTGTATTCTAGATGACACCAGACCCTTTGCCAGGGTCAGGAGGCCCTGAGGCCTCTGCCAAAGGGGAGGAAACTCACCTGCATTGAGCACCTACCAGGTGCTGGGCACTGGGCATATCATGGTGCCATCACTGAAATAAAGGCATTAATAGCAACCACCTCTCCATAGCTGCTACATCAGGAAGCACGTTGAACACTTTACATGTCGTGATATCATTGTATTAGGATTGTTAATATCAGCAGTAACACGGGAACAGTAGCTAAAATTTCCTGAGCACCTTGTATGCTTCAGGCACTGGCTTGGGCTTTACAGACCATCATCATCACCACCAGGCTGTCATCTGTGGGCTACTGACAGCTGCTGTGTTTGGCACTTATCAGAGACTCTTATGCTATCTAGTTAAACTTAATTCCTGTATCCACCATGTGAGGGAAAGTATTCTTACACCCATTTTGTAGATGAGGAGACTGAGGCACAGGAAGATGAAAAGATTTGCCCACAGTCACATGCTAGTAAGTAGCAGATGAGGATTGGAATCCAGGTCTCTGATCCCAAGCCTTTCTCTTCCCACCACACGCCCCTTCCCAAGGGAGCGGATGCCCGAGAAATGCTTGCTGTATGAATGAATAAACGAGTGCAGAAACACGTGTGTGTCCGAGGTGATGGGTGGAATTTCCAAGCCCCAGGAGGTTAAGCCGGTTGTTCAAGGTCACAGGGCCAGACAGCAGTGAGGTGGGGATGGGGTCCCGGCTCTGGTGTCTCGATGCAGGCTTCTCTCGCAATCTATCTTGCTGCTCTGAGCAGAAGCAGCCTCTTTTTGGCAACCGTGTGGCCGTGACTCATGCCTGGGATAACAGTGGACTCTGTGTGCATGAGACTCATTTCCCACCCTTCAGGGAGCCTGGCAGGAGGCCCGGCAGCTGGGCCCTGCCCCACCAGGCAAGGCATCAAACGGCAACCAGCCGGCCAGGCACGGGAGAGTCGTTTTATGCCCTCTCCCTTTTCCTGAGGTCCTCCCAGCCGGAGGGCTCTCGGAGTTCCTGCTGGATGGGTAGGGGTCCCTGGGGGCCTCGAGGCTGGCAGGGCACCTTGGACCTCCCTACCCAAGCTTCTTGAGACTGAGTGCCACGGAGGGTCAGTACAATGGAGTGGGGACAGTTTTGTGGCCAACCACAGGCCCTTTTCCAGGTCTCAGTTCTTGCTTATCTCCCAAAATGCGGGGACTGGGGATCGGCCCTCCAGGTCTGCACTCAGTGTCCTGGGCCCTTCCCTGACGAGTCTGTCAGCGTCACGTGCAACTGCCCCAGCCTCACTCTTGCTTGGATGGGGGTGGCAGGGCCTGGGCAGGGCCTCCTACCAGGCTCCCTGAAGGGCGGGAAATGAGTTGGCATGGAAATGAGAGTTTGCTGTTAATCCAAGTGTGAGTAAGGGTGAAATTGGTGCCAAAAGTTTCTGCTCGAAGCAGCAAGAGGATTTGTGACAGAAACCCGGTGCTCAAAGCCAGGGGAGGCAGAGAATCCAAAAGAACTTATCCCCCACACTGGACCAACATGGCAACTGCCTGCTTCTGGAGTTCTTTTCATGTGAACAGCCACTGTGGTCAGGCCTCTGTTACTCATGGGGAAACTGAGTTTCTAACGGATACGCTTTAACTCCTTGGGACTGGCTTCTTCATGGTCAGGGAACATATCTTCAACAGCTCTGGGCTTACTTCCTCAGTGCTTTATAACCAAAAGGAAAAGGAGCGTCTCTCCCTGCTGGAACTTGAAATTGCCTGGGGAAGGACTGTGAGTGGCCAGCTTTGGTCGTGTGCCCCGCCCTAGCTGTCATTGAGGCCAGGAGATGAGGCCCTTGGATTGGCTCGGCTTGGGTCACATGGCCTGCCCTGTGAACAGAGGAATGGGGTCTGTTGCAGAAGAGGAAAAGGGATGATGGGAAGACAAAACAACAGTGCTCAGAGCTGCATCCGACTCGGACTCCATCTGATGGCGTGTCTCTGGCTGCCTCACTTTCAGCCGTGTTAGCGCCACACATTTGGGGACAACTTGCTCAGGACCCTGAGCAAAGTCCATAGACCCACCTGGAGGGGCTGTTGCTGCTATTTAATGATGGAATTGGATAAATATAGTGCCTGCCACCCTGCCAGGCACATAGACAATGTCCTTCCCATTCCTGCAGGTGGGAAAGGGCCTTGAGACTTTCAGCTGGGCTTCGGTCTCTCTTGGTGTGTCCCCTCACAGGGAAGAGCCCCTCCCATCCTCACCAGAGTCCCTAGAGATTCAGGTCCAGGGAACTGCCTGGTAGTCAAGGGTTGGTTGGACCTGTCCTTGCTCAGTCGTAACGAGATGGCCTTGGGGGAATCACTCAGCACATCGAGTCTCAGTGTCTGCAAATGGAGATGAGACTCAGCGTGCTGTGGTGAGGGGTGACGGAGAGGCTGTGTGGAGCCTGCTGAGCTCCATGCCTGCCACACAGTGAGGTCTCAGTAACTGCTTACTATTAATGATCAATCTTGGGAATACTTATTTATTTATTTACTTTTTTGAGACAGAGTCTCACTCTGTTCCCTGGGCTAGAGTGCCGTGGCGTCAGCCTAGCTCACAGCAACCTCAAACTCCTGGGCTCAAGCAATCTTTCTGCCTCAGCCTCCCGAGTAGCTGGGACCACAGGCACGCGCCACCATGCCCAGCTAATTTTTTCTATGTATTTTAGTTGGCCAATTAATTTCTTTCTATTTTTAGTAGAGACGGGGTCTCACTCTTGTTCAGGCTGGTTTCGAACTCCTGGACCTTGAGCGATCCTCCCCCCTCGGCCTCCCAGAGTGCTAGGATTACAGGCGTGAGCCACTGTGCCCGGCCAGTCTTGGGAACACTTAGACTCAATCTTGGCCACTGCAGAAAACGCAGTCCCGGGGTTGTCCAGAGGGGCAGGGTGGCCTTTGTCTGGACCCCCTAAGCTGGTGAGGGTGGAGAAGGCCCTCTCAGGCTCTGGTGGCTTGGGTGCCAGGTGGAGGACGCTCTGGAAGCAGGTGAAGAACAAGACGTTGCAAGCTCCTGATGCTGCCACAGCGGAGGTGATGCAGGGAGGAGACGCAGAAGAGCAGGAGAGCGAGGCGGCTGCCACTCACTTGCCAAGGCATCCTCTGCTGGCCACGTCACCCCTCCAGACAGGCTGGCCCTGATCCTGCACACGTTGACTGATTGGAGGCAGATGCTGGCTACAACCAGTTGGGGCATCAGCCTGGGGCAGCAGGGACAAAGAGGGCAAGGCCACACGACTGAGTTCTTCCTTGTGCTGCAGCTCAGGGTTCAGAGCGTGACTCTGGAGCCAGCCCGCCTGGGTGGGTCCTCACACTTTGACTAGCTGTGTGACCTGGTTCAGCACACTGCAAATCTAGGTGCTTCCCTTTCCTCATCACTGCCTCTCTTATTTAACACGCTCAACCACCCTTCAAAGGCAGGTGCGGTCAATCCAATTTAGGAGAGGGTGGGTAACCCGGTCTTAATCCCATAGCTAGGGAGGGGAGGTGCCAGAATGTGGGCCTGATTCCAGAGCCGGAGTTCTGACCTGCCACACCGAGTTCTAACTCCCAACCTGCACCATGCTTTCATAAGCTTCACAAAGGCGCAGAGGCCACTCAGGGCCCCCGTGGGATACTCAGACCAGAATCTGATGCCCAGCCACGGTGGGAAGGTTTTGCTGGAGATATTGCCTCCCCCAAAGGGCCATGGCACCAACAGTCCTTGCCTCCAGAGCTCACTGGCTTCATTCCAACCTAAGCACTTCCCAGCAAAGTCAGTGCCTGTGTCCCCTCCTCCAGGAAGCCCTCCTGATCCACCCAGAGAATTCCTGTATTCTCAATACTTGACACTGGGTTTGCACTCAGCACCATTCACTTCTTCACTTAGAGTCATGATGTCCCGACAGGGTCCTTCCTGCCTCCCCTCCCATCCATTGTACAGGCAGAAGACTGCAGTCCACAGAGGGGAAGGGACTTGCTGGAGTTCCACAGTGAGTGGCAGGGCAGGGTTAGAACCCAGTTCTCCTGCCTTGCTGACATGTAGAAAGCATGGGGTTTTGGGAATCGGGCAAACATGAGTTCGTATCTAAGCTCTGTCCCTTGCTGGCAATGTCACCTGTCCCCTCCCACGTGGGAGGGGTCCCACGTGCAGAGAAGGTAGTCAGTAAATGTTGGTCCCCTCACTATCCGTCCTCCTAGGGGCGGTGGCAAGAGTGCTCCTTCCTCCAGCACACCCAGCCTGCTTGGGAAGGCCTCTCAGCAGCATTAACGTGACCGGAACAGGAGACAAACAAACAAACAAAAACTGTGCAGACAAGGAATAACAAAACCACATGAAGAGAAAAGCCTGGAAGGAAACATACTAAACCTGCTAAAATGTTACTAGTACTTTTTTCTGGGTGCCATAATTAAGGCTGATTTTCTGCACTCTGGGAGGCCGAGGCGGGAGGATTGCTCAAGGTCAGGAGTTCGAAACCAGCCTGAGCTAGAGCGAGACCCCGTCTCTACTAATAATAGAAAGAAATTAATTGGACAACTAAAAATATATAGAAAAAATTAGCCGGGCATGGTGGCACATGCCTGTAGTCCCTGCTACTCAGGAGGCTGAGGCAGGAGGATCGCTTGAGCCCAGGAGTTTGAGGTTGCTGTGAGCTAGGCTGACGCCATGGTACTCTAGCCCAGGCAACAGAGTGAGACTCTGTCTCAAAAAAAAGGCTGATTTTCCCCTTTTCCTTATACTTTTCTGTGGTTTTTTTTTTAATTTTTATTTTATTTTATTTTTTTTGGCCTTGATTGCTTTTGAGTGTCAATGTTGGGGATACGAGTCAGCAATAGATGTGACCTGCCTGTGTAAGGCCACTTACTCAGGAAGCAAAGACAGGGAGAACGCTGTACTCTGATTGGTCCGGCCTGAGTCATAAAGCCACCCTGGGCCCCAGGAGATGTGGGGGAATCATTTTACCTGGAACCGCACAAGCCGAGCTGGGGGCAAGGGCTCCTCCAAGGACATTCTGGGCTGGCAAAAATACATATGTCATCTCATGATTTGACCCCCATTGGCAGGTCCTCTCTGCACCATTCCTCCTCCCATATCTGGGGCCTCCTAATTGCACTGCACACTCAACCCTATCAGAGACGCCAGGACAGGGTCTTAGATGCTGCGGCTCCTCCCCGTGGGACTCAGTCCCCCGTCACTAAGATCCTGTTCCCCATTCTGAGAGCCCAGCTCCTGCCCTGTCTCCCACATCTTAATCCTTCGATCCTGTTTTCCTCAAGGAATGATCCTTCTTTCTCCTTTCTCAAACTTTTCCAGAGTGTCTACACATCCTGCCTTCACTTCCTTGTCATTTACCCTGTAACCTCTTGCAATTGAGTTCCCGCCTCCACCCTCCTGTCCCCTTTCTTAGTTTTCATCCCAGTGACTGCTCTGTGGCAGTTGACCTTTCTGACCTCACCATTGCTCTTGTGACACCCCCCCTTTTTCCTCTGGCCACATTCTCTCCATCCCTTCCCACTTATTCTCAGCTATGACTGTTCCCCACGACTGTGTTCCCAGCTCTTTCCTTGTGCTTCCCACCCGCCTCTCACTCTCTCCCAAGACTCCGAATTCAGCCCACATCACCCCTCTGAGCCCTGGACCAATGAAAGCTATGACACTGTGTTCTCCCAATGTTGCCCCTCAGATTCGAGATGCCCCGGCATGAACACAACCTCTTCCTCCCTATACCTGATCGCCTTCTGAAGGCATGGTCAGCCACTGGCTGCTTAAGCAGAAATATCAGATGCATCAGGTCCTTTCTCTGTCGCCCCCCAGCTTCCCACCCTTCCCTCCCTGATCCATTCCAACTGTCTTCACAGCCTCTTCTAAGGCCCAAACATCTCCCTGCTCCAGCCCTCTTTGCTTCCTTCGTTCAGGCCCCACGTCCTCTCACCAGACACTGCGCACTGTGCAACAGGGCTCCCCTCTTTTCAACCCATCCAACTCTTTCTCTACATAGAGGCCTGAGTGATTGGTCTAAACACCAATCGGGCCATGACACTCCCCTGCTTAAACTCTGCATGGCTCCCCATGGCTGTCAGGGAGCAGTGCAAGCCCCTGAGCTTGACGTACGAGGCCCAACAAGACAGACCCATTCTCTGCCTTTCCATCTCTCATCCGTTTCTTACATTCCCCTGTAAAGTCTATCTTAAAGGTCTGAAAGAATAGCTTTATTGAAGTATAGCTTATATATAATAAAATTCACTAATTTTAGCTGTAGAGTTTGATGAATTGGGGTAATTCTACACGGTCACATGCACACTGCAGTCATCCTAAAAGTTCCCTCGTGTCCCTTTGCAGTCAACCTCCTTCCCCAACCGACAGCCCCAGGCAACTGTTGGTTTGATTATGTTTATATTCCAGAGTTCCATAGAAATGGAAGCGTACAGCTTGTAGTCTTCGTGTTTGACTCATCTCGTTTAGCACAATGTCTTTGAGATTTGTGCATATTGTTGGGTGTGTTAGTATTTCACCCTTTTTATTGCTGAGCAGGATCCTCTGTATGAATACGCTACAGTTTGTTTATTCGTTCCTTTGTTGATGGACATTTGAGTTATTTACAATTTTTGGCTAATATGAATAATACTGCTATGATCATTCCTGTACTAGTCTTCGTGTGAATGTATGTTCTAATATTTTTGGAGGAGGGCAAATACTCAGGATTGGAATTACTGGGTTGGTGTGTGTTCAGTTTTGTAAGAAACTGTCATACTCTTTTCCAAAGAGTATAGTATGGTGGCTGTAGGATTCTGCATCCCCACAAACAACATGTGAGTACTCAAGTTGCTCTACATCCTCTCGACATTTGATTTTGTCAACTCCTTTACACTTCAGCCATTCTAGTGGGTGTGCAGTGGCATTTCACGTCCCAGTCGTCGCTGATGTTAAGTGCCTTTTCACGTGCTTACCGGCCACTCATATAGCTTCTTTTGTGGAGTGTCTTTTAAAATCTTTTGCCCATTTTTTATTGGATTCTTTTCTTCTTCCTCTTTCTTCCTCTTCTTCTCCTCTGTCTCCTCCTGCTTTTTGGTTCATTTTCAGAGTTGTAACAATTCTTCATGTATTCTTTGTCAGATGTTTTGCAAACATTTTTTCCCCAGTTTGTCAACTTAGTGGTTCTTAAACTGAAGCTCATGAATCATTAATGAGTAATAAAATCAATTTAGTGGGTCAGGACAGATATATAGTTGACCCTTGAGCAACGTGGGGGTTAGAGGCACCAACGCCACACGCAGTAAAAATTCTGCACGTAACTTTTGACTCCTCCAAAACTTAACAGCCCACTGTTGACCAGAAGTCTTACTGATAACATAAACTGTCAATTAACACATATTTTGTATGTAAATGTATTGTATGTTGCGTCCTCACAATAAAGTAAACTAGGGGAAAGAAAATGTTATTAAGAAAATCATAGGAAGAGACAATATATGTCCTACTCATTAAGTGGAAATGGATCATCATAAAGGTCTTGTCCTCATCGTCTCCACATTGTCTGGGCAGAGGTGGAAGAGGAAGAGAAGGGGCTGGTCTTGTTGTCTCAGAGGTGGCAGATGTGGAAGAAAATCCGCCTGTAAGTGGACCCTTGTAGTACAAACCTGTGTTGTTTGAGGGTCAACTGTATATTTTTTGAGTGAAGTAGAATAGAATAGTCACAGGGCACACACGGTAAGGCTAGGCATTGGTGCACACACTTTTAGTTGTGTGTGTGTGGGTGTGTGTGTGGGTGTGTGGGTACTGCATCATGAAGTAAGATGTATTCCTTTCTGTGGCCAATAAATGCTTGAAAACCTCTGCTCTATTCATGTGTGTTTAATGAACAAAGAAACAAATGAATGGACTGTCCATGGCCTGGCAAAGTCTCCCGATCTGCTAGATTTCTCAGGATTCAGGGCATTTTCAGCTCCCAGAACACACCCTCCAGTGGCAGCAGCAGGAGGGAGGCTGGAACCCTTTTTGTAGTCTGTTTCCTTTGCGTTGAATTCCTCCAAATTGGCGGCTTCTTTTCAGTCAAGTCACTGTGTTCTCAAGGGCGCACTTTGACAAACACGTTCCTGGAATTGCTTCATTTCTGTGTGAAGGATGGTGAGGGAAGTCTGGGAAGCACTGGGTCAAACAAAGATAAACAGGTGCCTTTGTCGCAGGACTTCTCAGTGCCTTTAATATGCTAAGGAACGTTGTGAATCTCCAAGAGGGAGAGAGAGCTGACATTACTTCCCAAATTTATTTGAACACAAAACATTTTCTTAATCATAGCCAAAAGATGGAAATAACTCAAATGCTTATCAACTGATGAACAGATAATCAAAATGTGGTATATCCATACAATGGAATATTATTTGGTCATCAAAAAGAATGAAGTATGGACACATGCTACAACATGAACCAACCCTGCAAACATTACCCTAAGGGGAAGAAGCCAGACACAAATACCACATATAATATAATTCTACTTATATAAAATGTCCAGAATAAGAAAATCTATAGAGACTGAAAGTAGAACTGTGGTTGCTTGGGGCCGGTGGAGGGGAGGGGAAGAGAAGGTTTGGAGGGTGACAACTATAGGGTAATGGGTTCCTTTTGTTTGTAATTAAAGATTCTAAAATTGACTGTGGCGATGGTTGCATAGTTCTGTGGATATACCAAAGACCATCGAAGCGCACACTTTAAATGTGTGAATTGTATGACACGTGAATTATATCTTAATAAAGCTGTTACCAAAAAACCCCAAAACCTTTCCTCAAGGAGTCTTTGGATGGAACTTACTTTGGGAAACAAAGGTCTAAGCCAAGCCACCCGTGTCCCCCTGGTAGCCTGGGGGACCAGATTCTCCCTTGGACCCCGAAGACTCCCCCACCCCACCCCGCAGTGAGGCCAAGATGTTTTTTTTTTTTTTGCCAAGAGAGCCAGAGTTAGGGTAAGTGCCCTGCACAATGACATTCCCTCCTGATGGCGCAGGGACAGAGCCAGGGCTGGGTGAGTGAGTGTCTAGCGCATGTTTATCCCTGTTTGTCTGTGCACGTGACCATCAGCTGTCAGACGTGCTGAACTCCTCCAACCTGGGCAGCGAGGACAGGGCCTTTGGTGCCCGGGTACCAGCCTTACCTGGGCACCAGCAGACGGTGCTGCTGTGCCCGTCCTGTAAGCGCCCTCTGTCCTGGCCAAGAGAGACAGTCAAAATTAGCACAGGCTGGGACACCAGTTGGGAAACCAGATGGGAAAGTCTGGAGCTCGGAGAGGAGCAGACATGGTTTGTTCCCAGTTCTGCTGCATGTCTGTGTGACCTTGGGTGCAGTGTTCAGTCTTTCTGGGCCTCGACTTTCCCACTGTGCAACGAGGCTTCTGGAGGAATCCAGGCTAAAGATTGTCAAGATTGGAATGGACTTTGATGCTTGAGTCTGTTCTCCTCTCTCCCTACCAAGTGCTCTGCTCTCCCAGTGCCAAGGGACTTGTTGCCTCCTGTTTCGTTGCTGGAGAGTTGTGGCTGTCAGGATGCCCCTCCTCACTCTGGACTGATTTCTGAGAGCTCCCCCCATTAGCCTTAGCTCTCCTGTTGGCCCTGGGAAATGTGACGAGCCACTCTGCTATGATGCCCAGCAGGGCCCACTTCATTTGGCCCTCAAACTTCCCTGGGTGCCAGGAAGCCACTGCTCACCCAGAGCAAGCTTGCACATTCCTGCCTTGCTCTGAGCCAGCGTCCTGCACCATTCCAGCCCCCAGCCTCCCATCACTTCTCAGACCTGCTGCTGTACCATGCCCTGGGCTGCTCCACTTCCCAGCTATGACCTCAGATGAACACTCTTCCTGATTTCTGTAAGGAATCCTCAGCACCCACCTGGCCCTAGGACGCCCTCCCTATCCCACTGTGGCTGGTGTTCTTATGGGGTTGTCCCAGCCTCTGCAGAGGGAGTTTGACACACAGGCAGCCCACCGGCTCCTTAGAGACACTGACCACGCCCATTCACCTGTGTCCCCATCCGATGGTGAACCCCACGTCCATCCACACCCTACAGGAGCACACTGCCTCCAGCTGACGACAGGCCCCTGGCACAGCCTGACCAGGGCATCCTGACCACAGCAGAGCCATGCAGGACAGAGGAGCATAACCCGTCTCTCCTTTTATTTATTTGTGTATTCCTGTTTATTGTACTTTTTTTTTTTTTTTGAGACAGGGTCTTGCCCTGTTGCCCAGACAAGAGTGCAGTGGTGTCATCCTAGCTCACATCAACCTCAAACTCCTGGGCTCAAGGGATCCACCAGCCTCAGCCTCCCAAATAGCTGGGACTACAGGCATGTGCCACCATGCCTGGCTAAATTTTTTTCTTTGTAGATACAGGGTCTCATTACGTTGCTCAAGCTGGTCTTGAACTCCTAGGCTCAAGTCGTCCTCCTGCCTTGGATTCCCAAAGTGCTAGGATTACAGGCGTCAACTACTGCCTGTCTCTCCTACTAAAAGCCACCTTCTAGTAACGCCCACCTGTCTGAGGTCATGGAGAGAGAAATCACTTGCCATCTAGCAATGCCTTCCTTCTTAGGCCGTTGTCGTACCCACGTGGCACTGTTGCCTCTCTTCTTACACGTTCTGAGGGGCATGATCCCATCAGATGAAGTCCCCACGATGGCTCCCTCACTGTGCGACCTCCCCAGGTCCTTCTCCTTGCTCTCCAGCCCCCAATGAGAAGTTGGTTTCTGCCTCAGGCGAGCCCTCCTGGCTCTTTGGACTGGCACCCCGGCTGTCCTTCCCCGGCCCTGCGTTGGCCATCCCTGCTGTGTCAAGAGATTCAGCCGACCATGGTCCCTGTCTGGCTTGCCTGAAGCAGCCGCATCCCGCAGATGGCTGCTGTCTCCGTGAGTCACTGCACGACGGCGTGTTTATTAGGATGGTGGGAGCTCATTTTGCCAACTTTGGAACCATGGGAGCTGGCTAAGTTTAGAACAAGCCTTGAGCATGGGGACGCCGTGTTCCTTCTCCTGGCAAACACGAGACTTGCGCTATTCTTTTCGTCTTCATTCTCCCAGGAAAGTCCTAAGCGTCATTTACCGCTAGAGCTGTCTCCTCCCAACACAAACTCCTCTATAATTAAGAGGAGAAGCTCCCCCAACCATCCTAAGGTTGAAAAGCTTTGGATCGCTGGGATGTTTTAAGGAATATAACAAAGGCTCTGAAAAATGGGGTGCTTTGAAGCCTTAAAGCAGATGTACTTAACTCTGTTTCTGTGGCTGGGTTTCAGGGGATGCAAGAATTCTTGAATTCTTGGGTAAATGTGCTTTTCCCTGGGGAAAGAGCTCCATAGCTTTTATGAGATTCCCAAAGGGGTTCTTGACTCCCCCTAAAAACAAACGTCAGATTTAGAAAAAGATGCCCACCTGTACCTGCGTTGCAGAGTCCTCCCGAGCTTTGGGGTTTCCACTGTTAAATATTAAATCCCTCCCAGGGTCTGTGCTGGGAGCAAAGTCCCCAGAGCCTGGCTGGGGCTGGAGAGTCACAGGCACAGTTGGTGGAGGTGGGGAGAGAGGTCTGGAACATTCGATCCTCCTGGAGAGAAGTGATGTCATCAGTGGAACTTGGGGGACAGGTCAGATGGGCCAGGACAAGTGATTCTAGATAAAGAGGGTGGTAAGAGGAAGTGAGGGGCCAGCTGGGACATGCCAACAGCGGAATCAGACGCCGAACAGATTCAATTGCAATGCTATGTATTCCATGCAGGGATCTGCTGTTGTCCACCCTGGAGAACGTGCACTTAGACTTTGTGGCACGCACTTATTCTCCTGTTGGCTGCCTTCAATCATCTGAGCTCCTCCCTGCTCCCTCATCCCACCACCCTAATTTGTGTCTTGCAAAAGTGGAGCACATGGTCTCGATATGCGAATTCGTGTGAATGTAGCTGAGGTCACACATAATTTGGGAGGTACATCTGCTGTCAAAAGAAAACAAGCGGTGTGTTCAGGTGTCGAATGCCTGTGACCTTACCTACAACACCAACAGGCCTCCTTCCTAACCCACAAGGTGAATAGAGAGTTATATGCATCCTGCCATAAGTCTCCAGGGTATGAAATTGAAGGGTGGGGGGAGCTAGTGCCCAACAGTGATCAACAAATTAGTCCTTGTGCTAACATCTCTGCCTCCCCTTGCATAGTCTGGCCATTTAACTGATGGCTGCTGTCTGCCTTAAGGGCCATTTGGGATCGAAAGGCCCAGATTTGAATTTGAGACCTGTCATTTGTTGTGTGACCTTAGGAAGATCATTAAACCATTCAGAACTTTATTTTCTCAAATAAAAAACAAATGGGAGAGATAATAAATCCTTACTTATACACCCAGAGAAGAATTTGGGAGAGAAAAGAACTAACATTTATTGACTATCTACTGGGTGTCAAGCCTTCTGTTTGTCATCATTATCCTTTTTAAACTTTATAATCTCCAAAAATATCCCAGGGTTGCTCTGAAAGCCCACTGGGAACAAATATTTAACAACTGTCTATGTACTGGGGATACAGCTGTGAACATAACAAAGTCCCTGTCTTTGCGGAGTTGACATTCTAGAAGGTGAGACAGACAGTAAGCAAATAAATATGAACATTGTCAGGGTTGGCAGGGGCGATAGAGTAATGGAGAAAAGTAAAGCAGAGGGAAAGAGAGAGACAAGGCAGGGTGTGTGTGCTGTTCTGTGACAGGGTGACATTTGAGCAGCAAAGCGGGAAGAGGAGGAGGAAGCCAGCCTCTGGGAGAAGAGGATTCCAGACAGAGAGCACTGCAAGTGCAAAGGCCCCGAGATGGGAACGTGTCCTGCTTATTTGAGGAATGGTGAGTGGTCAGAGGGGCTGGGGCAGGGGGACCCAGGGGGAAAACAGTAGGGGACAAAGTAAGACCCCAGTAAGGACTTTGAGTATGAGGACCATGGATACAAAATTGTACTGCAGATAGTTAAGCACTATGTACAATAAACGCATTTCTCCATTTGTCTGTCTTTCAAGACTTGAGAGTCTTAATTAAAAAAAAAACTGTTCTTTTTTTTTTTTTTTGAGACAGAGTCTCACTCGGTTGTCCAGGCTAGAGTGCCATGGCGTCAGCCTAGCTCACAGCAACCTCAAACCCTTGGGCTTGAGCAATCCTCCTGCCTCAGCCTCGCGAGTAGCTGGGACTATAGGTATGTGCCACCATGCCCGGCTAATTTTTCTATTTTTGGTAGAGACAGGGTCTCACTCTTTCTCAGGCTGGTCTAGAACTCCTGACCTCAAGCAATCCTCCAGCCTTGGCCTCCCAGAGTGCTAGGATCACAGGCGTGAGCCACCGCGCCTGGCCTCAAAATGATTTTAATTTGCATTTCTCTGATGACTAAAGATGTTAAGCACTTTTTCATCTGATTGTTGGCCATTCATATATCTTTTGAAGAATGTCTGATTAAGTCCTTTGCCTGTGTTTAATGTGGATTGTTTTTGTCTTTTGTTATTGATTTATGGAAGCGCTTTATATGTTACAGATACAAGTCCTTTGTTAGATGTATCTCTTGTGAATATTTTCTCCCAGTCTCCCAGTAAAGAGTGATGTGCTTTTTTACTTCCTAATTGTGTCTTTTGAAGCTTTTATTTTTGATGATGACAAATTTATCCTTTTTTAAAAATGGTTAATACTTTAGCCTAAGGAAACCTTTGGCTACTCCAAGGTCAAGAAGATATTCTATGTTTTCTTCTAGAAACCGTATACTTTTATCCTCTACACGTAGGTCTGTGATCTTTTTTTTTTCTTTATTGAAGTGTAATTTACATATCATGTCTTTACTCCACTTTAAGTGTACAGTTAAGTGGTTATTAGTAAATTTACCAAGTTGTACAGCTATTCACATAAATCAGTTTTAGAGGATTTCCTACCCCCTATTGAGACCCCTAATATCCATCCCCAAATATGGAATCTGTCTTGAATTAGTTTTTGTGTATGGTGTGAGCTCGAGGTAAAGGTTCATTTTCTTCCCCATGCAGACATCTATCTGTGGAACACGGAAATCATTTTGGTTGACTCTCACACATAAATTCTTCTGGGAAAGTTAAGCTTGTCTTAACACTCTGTTACCCAGAACTGATTATCTAGCTACCGCTGATAACTTCTGAGAAGGTTCAGAAGATGAAATGGTGATGGTGAAGAAACAAACCCCTGCATTGAGAAAAGAAACACCAGCAAAAGCACCAATTGCCCTTTTATCATGTTGTCCTGCCTTTAGCCTTTCTCACGACCCAAGCTGCATGTCACTTCCTTCGGTCAGAGTGGAGGAGGGCAGAGGTGAGGGAGAAGCAAAGCATGGAGCAGTACGAGGGAAAAATAGGATCAAGAGTTGGAAAAGTCCCTACAGGGCTGAGCCAGGCTGGGTTGGAAGCTGGCTGGCTCTTTGGGGCCCTGCTATGGTTTCAGTGTTTGTGTTCTCTCCAAAATTCATGTTAAAAGTTAAATCCCCAATGCAACAGTATTAAGAGGTGGAGCCTTTAGGAGGTGATTAGGCCATGAGAGCTCCACCCTCATGGATGGCATTAGTGTCCTACTGAAGGCTGAAGGGAACTAGCAAGGCCTCTTTGTGCCTTCTACCTTCCACCATGCGAGGATGGAGCAAGAACTCCCTCACCAGACACCAAATGCTGGCGCCTTGATCTTGGACTTCCCAGCCTCCAGAATAGTGAGAAAATCCTTCCTTCCTTTCCCTTTCTTTCTTTTTTTCTTTTTCTCTTTCTTTCTTTCTTTCTTTCTTTCTTTCTTTCTTTCTTTCTTTCTTTCTTTCTTTCTTCCTTCCTTCCTTCCTTCCTTCCTTCCTTCCTTCCTTCCTTCCTTCCTTCCTTCCTTTCTTCCTTCTCTTTCTTTCTTTCTCTCTCTCCTTCTTTTTTCCATTTGTCTTCAAAAAATTTCTGTTCTTTTGGCATGACCCAGTCTCAGGCATTTTGTCATAGCAGCACAAACAGACTCAGACAGGCTGTCAGCAGGAATCCTAACTGCCCACCTTCTCTATGTCTCTCCCATGACTGTGCAGGCTGAGACTAGTAAGTCTCAGGGGTGCAAAGCAGATGAGGGGCTTGTGAGCCAACCCCTCCTCCAACAAGACAAGAATACCCTCTGCAGCATGCAACCTGCGATCCAGAAGCTTGTCTGTGTTATCGTATTCATTCAATTTGCTCTACCACCTTAGGAGAAAGGCACATTTTTACAGATGAGGGAACTGAGGATCCAAGAGGTTGAGCTGCTTCCCAGGGTCACACTTCATGCTCGGGGGAGTTAGGATTCTCTTTTCCACATTCCTCTCCACTGCCACAAATTTGCACTGTGAACCACCCCTTCCAAACCACGCGCTGTGGAAGCCATCAGGCCACTGTGTGGCCACAAGCTTTCCTCCTGCAGAACTTGCACGTGAGCAAAAAAAGAGACGCATATGGGGCATTTCCCAGTGCACAGTTTTCAAAAATAGCCCCAAATTCCTATGACACAAAGAGCTTTTCAGGCTCAAGGCAAGGATTTGCTTGTATAAAATAAACTCTAGTACAAACCATTTCAGCAAAGTGAAAATATTTGGATGTTCCTGTGGACTTCATTGACCCAACCAAACCTCTAAAGAATGCTGCTGAGTGGTATTAAAGAATCGCCAAGCTTTCTGCACAGTGCCGCGCCTCTGCCCGCGTGTGCCTCCTCTAGCAAAGCCCTGCTACTCCCAGTACCCGGCAAAGCCAGCTCCTCCTCGCTTATGTCTTTCTGGGTCCCAGGGTAGACTGAGCGCCCCCATCTGTTTTCCACAGACCTTTGTCCAAACCTCAACTTCCTGCACTGGACTGTATTGTCTTTGCGTCCATATACCCTGCTAGACTGTGAAACCTCAATGTCAGCACCTGTTTTCACTTCTGTATCCCAAGTACCTATTACAATGTCTCTCCAACTTGCCCTCCATAAAGGTTTAGCATTGAAAAGATGGGTCAAAAATGTGCCAGGAGATTGGAGAGAATAGCTGAGTCTATTCAGGAGAACTCTCCAGGGCAGGAGCTCAAGTAGTGGTATGTATGTGTTTGCAAGATGGTACGTTAGGCTTTTTTCCTAGCTGTGTGATGCCTCAGTTTCCTCGTCTGAAAAAAGGGGAGAAAAATAGCAGCTATCGGAGATCGTGTCAGGATTGAATGAATTAGCACAGGGAAAGCCCTTAGAGCTGCACCTGGCGTGTTTCATACTCAATGAATTTTATAATCATTGTCATCATTGTCATCGTCATGATTGTAATGATAGTGTCCTGCTTTCATGTTGTGACTGCAGGCACTGGGCTCCAGCCCAAGTCGCTGACTATGGAGGGGGCACACCCTTGGCATCTTGCCCTCTCTTTAGCCTGGAGAGGCACCCAGCCCTGGCCAAGGCAGAAAAGAGGTGACAGTGGTGTGAGGGGATGGCAGCTAATGCGAGGGGGTGCTGAGTGGCTCGGACGAGTTGAGTGCACTGAGACGATCTCACTTGAGTGGGGAAAGGCAGAGCCCTACGCTTAGGACACCCAGAGGCCCACTGGCTGTGCCAATGGCTGCAGAGCTCGGCAGCCCTCTGGCCACAGGCCAGCGTTCCTCAGCCTGCCTCCCATATTGGGACTAACAGGTGTCCTTTAGATTTTTAGTACTCTAGATAACACTGGAACCAACATCTTTGAATGCAGAGCTTCCCTCACTCCATATTGGGATTATTTCAAAAATATATATATTAATAATAGATTACCAAGGCATGGAATTAATGAGTCAAAATGTTTATGTGCTTTTAAATGGCTCTTTTCCCAATGTTAACAATAACAGTGTACCCTAAGTGGAGTAGACAGCTGTTGCTTTTTCTGTCTGTCCTGAATCCACTCCATCAGGAAACTGCTGTTTTTCAATCCATCTGATCCTGATGGGCTGTCGCTCCAGCTGCCTGTCCCCTAACCCAGGTTCCCGTCTCGGGTGTGGGCACACCATCCAAACTGGCCACTCAGAAAACCTCAGCCCTTGGGCACAGCGATTGATCTAGAGTAGATGTGTGAGCTAAGCAGGATCAATCAGAATCCTTTTAGAGGTGTATAGAAAAAAATTTTTAGGCTGGGCATGGTGGCTCACATCTGTAATCTTGGCATTCTGGGAGGCCGAGGTGGGAGGATCCTTTGAGCTCAGGAGTTCAAGACCAGCCTGAGCAAGAGTGAGACCCTATCTTTACCAAAAATAAAAAAAATTAGTCGGGCATGGTGGCGCATGCCTGTAGTCCCAGCTACTCAGGAGGCTGAGGCAGAAGGATTGCTTGAGCCCAGGACTTTGGGGTTGCTGCGAGCTAGGCTGATGCCGTGGCACTCTAGCTCAGGCAACAGAGTGAGACTCTGTCTCAGGAAAAAAAAAGAGAAAAAACATTTTCAAGCAACTTTAGATATATAAAAAATTCCAAGTACTGTACAAAAACCTTTTTTCCCCTGAACCTTTCGAGAGTACGTTTGCTGACACAATGCCCGTCACCGCCAAATGCAAACTTCGGTGTGTATTTCCTACACACAAGGCCGTTCTGCTACACCAACTATGAAAACCAGGAGACCCATGCTGGTACGGTATCATCGTTGAATCTTCAGATTCCATCCGAGCTTCAGGACTGTCCCGGGAGTATTCCCTCCAGCAAAAGGGTCTGTTCAGAATCACACGTTCAATCTGGAGCCGTTCCTTGATCTTTTCTTGCCTCTCATGACCTCAGCCCGGTAAGGATGAGCCGCCAGCTATTTTGTAGAATGGCTTTGTCTGGTGTGTCCTTTTGATTCGATTCCAATTCTGCGTCGTTGGCAGGAACATCCCAGAAGCGCAGCTGTGTTCTTTTCATTGTATCCCATCGGGGTGTCATTTTGATGTGTCCTGTTCTTGATGTGCTTGCTCACTTTGTCGCTGGACGAAGGTGAGGTTGGCCAGGCCTCCCCACGGGGAAGTTACTCTTTCCCCTTTGTAATTAATGAGTATCTTGAGGGGAGTTACTTTGAGATGAGGTAAATATCCTCTTTCTCATTAAGCATTCAATTTATGTGTTTACTTATTTGTATCAGTAAGGACTCAGTGATTCCTGTTTATCCAGTAGGTTATAATCTATTATTTCTATTATGTATTTTGATGCTAAAATTGTCCCAGATTTGGCTAGTGGAGACTCCTTCAAGCCAGCTTCTGTGTCCTTTTATGTGTCCCTGTCCTTCTTTAAGTGCTTCTGTGTTTTCTAGTTTAATAAGATGTTCTGGGTGTGTATTGTACTTTCCCAGGCTCAGCCTTGGAATCGACTGTTTCTCTAAGGCATTCTAGTTTCTTTTGGCATAGAGTTGCATTTAGTAGCCAAGCTCTGTGCCCTAGTTGTGTTCGTTGTGATTGGGGGGCATGCTTTATCTATCTCTCTGTGTTAAACACCATGGGTTTACATCCTTTTGAAAGTGGACTGTGAAACAGAGAGTCTCTCTCTTTGGAATTACAACTTCTAAGACCCTGTAAACCTGGAGCTATTGGGAGACATCTCACTCTGACGGAGTAAGAGCCTGTTGGGGAATGAAGTCAAGCAGAGGCAAGTGGATCTGAGAGGTAGAGAGACACAGAGCCCCACGACACTACTGGAGCTAGCCATGCCTGAATCCCTCAAATTTCTTGGCTACATGAGCCAATACATTTCTTTTTCATCCAAAGCTAATATGAATTGGGTCCTTTGCAAATGAAGGAGTCCTGACCAATATATGAAATGGCTCACGAGTGACTAGTCTGTACCATTGTGTTTGGGATGTAGGCTCCAGCTTTCAGCTTTGTCCCCCCCAGTACCGAGGGCAGAGGGAGTTCGTCTCTGTCTAGTTCCTGTCTATCAAGGCTGGAGGCTGTGACCACACTGGGACCTGGCTCCCTAGTCACTCTCTTCCACGTGGACCTCTGTCACTTTGCTGCCAGTCTCTCCTGAAATGATGCTGCACCACCTTGCAGGCCTCAGAGAAGGTGGCCCGTGGGAATGGCTGTTAGCTCCTCCGTGGGTCTGCCCCGAGCGTGGACACTGGCTGTCCTTTAATGGCCTGAAGCAAAGACTGGGCTGCCATGGTCAACCCAGCGTTGTTCTGAGGGCTTGGCAGTAGCAGGGGGAGCTGCAAGGCTGGAGAAACAGACGTGAAACTGCAAGGCAGCAACTGACTGCTCCAGGGGCGGCCTTGCCTTGCCAAAGGTCCCGTCCCCATCCCCCAGCGGCCCCCTTCACCCTCTCGAGTAGCTGCCCTTTTTCCTCCTCCCCAGATGGCGAGGTTAACCTCTAACTCCTCTGCTTTGGATCCACATTCTCTACCCTTAGATTTGCCCTTTTCTAGAAGGACTGGTCAAGAACTGCTGCTCATGTCAAGAAATAAAACTTTACCCTTCCTAGGACAATCTAGAAGAATCCAGGTGTCTGCAACCATAAGCCTGAGAGCTTTTTTCTGGAGTGACTCCAGGAGGCTCAGTGGCCCCTGCCCAGTCCTGAAGACATCTGTCACCAACAGGAGATGAAGACTGGGCCTGGTCTCCTGGACAGAAAACACCCGCCCACCCCCCAGCACATGTCTCGTACGTGCCAGCGGCGCCACCCACACGCCATATCCACACACTCACGTGCTCACACACAAATACGCTCTTCTCCCAAGAACAATTTTCAAAGTAGTGCAGTCCATACCTCTATACGAAGGGGGAGAAAAATCTTGTTCCTAAATATAATAGCACGTAGCAGAATTCCCATCTGTGCCCACTCAAGGCAGTCTTTACAGCTGGTCTTGGTCCATTCCAGAAAAAGATCTGGTCCAACCCCTGGCCAGCCAAGGTCCCTGGGGGTGTTTCTTGTAGAACGAGAGGGCCCCATTGCACAAAGGTTAAGACTTTTCCTCTCTCCACACAGAAAACAAGGCAGCTTTGAAGTTAGTGTGTTTTTTTTGCACTAAGAAAAGTTTTCCAAAGTCTCAGATAAATGTTTTAGGCAAGGCTCAGGGCTAAAGAGCCTGGACTTCCCAACCCCCTCCCTCTTTCCACTCTAGGGACCTCTGCAAGTAGAATATTGTCCCCCACCTAGCCCAGCCCTGCTTGAGAGGAAGGTGAGGGAGTGGAAGAGGCCTCCTCCCTCTCCAGGGCAAGCCCCAGGCACAAGGTTGGAGCGTCTCTGCTGTCCGTATTACACCTGCTGGAGACTGTGCCAGGCCCTGATGGAGCACTGTGCTCATTCTCAGATGACAACGGAGGCTCTGAACAAAGTAACCCCGGGTCATGCAGTTAGTAACAGGCTGAGCCGGGATTCCAACCCGGGGCTGGCCCACCCCGGAGCCTAGAGCTCCCAGGTTGGGCCAGCAGCCTCTGCAAACTGCTCTCCGCCCAGAGTCTGCAAGTCTCCCAGTCTTCTGGACCACTGCGTCCTTACTCTTGCCCTTAGGGAAGCTTCCCCTTTTCTGTCCTGACTTTCTCTTGCTGTTCACCTCTGTCCTCACACCAGCAAAAATTCTGCCTTCAAGGCCAAGAGTTTTAGAGAACAACTTTCTTCCAACCCTTCCCTGGGTGTCATTTCTGTTTCAACAGTTACGCGTCCTTTGTCATCTAGTTCTTTCCATCTCATTTTTGTAAGTCATGTAATTCAACCTCTTCTTTCCACCTCCCCTGCTGCAGATTTCCAGAGGCTCCCGCTGTGGCCATTTCCCGCAGAGCCGATGGCTTCAGTCAGTCCAGGACTATGGCAAAAATGCACAAGTTCTGAGGCTGAAAGATGTGCATTGAATTTGCCTCGACTGCTTACCAACTAGGTGGCTTTGCAGGAATCTCTGGCCTGCCCTGAGCATCAGTTTCCTTGTCTCTGATTCTCTTCTCATTGGACTCTCATGAGGGTCAATTAGGATAAGTGTTTCTTTCACTCCAAAAGTATTCCTTTTTGAATGAGTGACATGTGTCAGGTGTCAAGCCTTGGACCCTTACCTTCAGTTAAGTAGCTTGCAACCAAGCAGGTAAGGTGCCTCACATGCGTGCCTGACACATACTAGGTGTTCAGTAGTGGCAGCCCATCCTCCCCCTCCAGACTGGGAGAGATCTCTTTGTATTTATTTCACTGGAAATTTTCCTATTTCTCTGCAGTTTCCCAGGAACAAGCAGTCTCTGCCTTAGTTTGCAAATTAGTACATCCCTCTGCAGATGGCAGGCCTGAGATCAGAGTACACCATGGGTACAAAGTCACATGGCAGGCTGGTGGGTGGTTGACAAGATGGTCCCAAATCAAGTCAGTAGATTCTGCTTCCCCTCCCTGTTCCCTTCAGTGTCACTTGGATGGCTCCAGATCTTGCTGAGCTCCTACTCAACCCTCTCATCTTCTCCATCTAGGTGTGCCTGCTTTTCTCCAGCATACACCTGCTCAAGTATTAATAGAAAAGAGAACTTATTAACTTGTGCATCTGGGAAGTCCACGGGCAGTTCAGAGATGACTGGATCCAGAGCTCAAACAAGGCCTTCAGGGTGGTCTCTGTCCACATCTCCTTTCTACTTCCTTCCCTCCGTTGCTTTGTGTCCACAGCTGGTCTTCTTCACACGGCAAGAAAGATGTCCCATGGCAGCCCCAATTCTGTATCCAAATCACTTAGCACCTCAGTGGAAAAGACCATCTCTTCCAATAGATTTGGCATAAAAATCCAGGGAAGGCGACTGATTGGCCCTGCCTTGTGACATGCCTAGTCCTGAACCAATAGCTGTGGATGTGGGGATGGGTGTTCTAACCGGGCCATTGTACCTATCTTTGGGAGCTGGGCTGAGACAAGGGCAGGGTCAGCTTGCCAGAACCACACAGAAAGAGTGGCATGCTGCTGGAACAGGGAGGGCTGTGGCGCAGACAGAAACAGCAGATGTTGCCCGTCATCACTCTGACTTCTAAAGCCACAGTATGTACCCACAGCTGCTGGCAGGACCTATGCCTCTTGTTCACAGAAGCTACAGGGATAAAAGAACATGGTTGGTGGGGTCAGGTAGGGCTGGGTACAAATGGCAGCTCTGCCCCTTATTAAGCTGTGTGACACTAATCAAATTCCTTAAACTGCTGAAGCTCAATTTCCTCATCTGTGAAATGGGATGATATTAATAATTCCTACTTCACAGACTTACTGTGAAGATTAAACAAGCCAACCATCAAACCCAGTACGCACACAGAAGGGGTAATTCATCCACATCTGAGCTCCTTGTCCTTCCTGACCTCCAGCTCGGCTCCTGGGTCCCAGCTCCGAAAACCGGACCAGGTGTGTCTCCATGGAGGGCCCCCTGCTCCTCTTCACTGCGCAGAACTATCAGGGGGCCTCACCCTGCTGAAGTGGCAGAAGGTGTCACTAGGAGATGGTGCACATGTTTTTTTGTTTGTTTGTTTTTTCCTATCTTGATAAAAAATGTGCAGTTTTTACACTGTCACAGAACAAATAGAACCCTGACATATGGGCCTCTATTTATGTGTCTGAATTTAATTAATCACGTTTCATGTTCCATCATCTGAAGAATGCTATTTTTCTCAGGGATTTTCCTTCTTTCCTTCTTCCCTCCCTGCCTTCCCTTCCTTCCATCCTTCCTTCCTTCCTTCCTCTCTGCTTCCATCCCTCCCTTCCCTCCTTCTTCCTCTCTCTCTCTCTCTCCAAATACTCCCTTAGAGCTCACTCTGTGCCAGGCTCTAGAGGGTTCTGGGGGTCTGGTGGTGAACAAGACGGCCGCAGCTCTGCCCCTACAGAGCTTCCAGTCTAGCAGGGATTCCGATGTTAAATGACAGTCATTAACATACAATTGTTGTGGGTGCTATGAAAGAGAAACACACAGGGCTGTGAGAAAGGAGTTCGGCCTGGTCTGGAGTATTCAGAAGGGCTTCCTGGAGGAGGTAGCATTTGAGCTGAACACCTTAGAGTAGGTGGCGCTGTCCAGTGAAGGGACTGGTTGTGGAGTTAAATGAGGTGGGAATTTCCACAGCAGAAACAGTGTGTTGGAGAAGAGAAGGGGCATCGTGCCTTCTAGAAAAAGACAGAAGGCCAGCGTGTCTGGAGGAGACAGGGCACTCAGGAGAACAGCTCCAGACCAGGCTGGCGAGTGGGTGGCAGCCGGATCACGCAGGGCCAAAAGGCCACACTAAGGCGCTTGGTCTTCATTCTAGAGCAGCGAGACTTAAATAATTCCAGGACTGCACTCTGACTCGGAAGTGGAGCTCTCACCAGGAGGTGGCACTTAGAAGTTTTGCTTGTCATTTCCGACTAGCTGAAAAACTGTCCATTGCTTGAGGTCACAGAGCAGGGAGTGTGGCAGGCTCATGGCCTGGGTGCCGGTGTGCACCCTGCTTTTGTATACTTTCCCTGGAAGCCACCTCTGGCCAGCTGACTCAGAGTCCCTGTTGGTCCCTTGTCCTATGCAGCTGAACTCCCTGCCAAGCCCCACCTGCCCAGCTCCAGCCACTGCTGTTTGTCCCCCCACCCCCCACCCCCAGATCCTCAGGCCCCCATAACAGGTTTTGGGGAACATCCATCTTTGAGTTAGAGGACCCTCAAACTCAAAGTAGTCTAGTTCTTTCCGGGACCCCTCCAAGAAAGGACAAGGGGCCATCCCACCTCTGTCTGAATGCCACCACTCCAGGGAGCTTGCTCCCTACTCTGCTGGTGGCTTGGGCTTGGGTGCAAAGCTCTTTAACAAGAAGAGAGGGGACAGTGCTCCTCGCCTGTCTATCTTGAAGTTCCTTTGGCTGGCTCACCTAAATATCGTCATTGCCATCTAAACTCACTTTCTCATGTCCTTCCAAGATACGGCAGGGCAAGAGGCAGCTGCTTAGCTTCCCAAAGTCAAACCCACCTTCTTCACCTCCAAAAGAGGCCTGGACTTTCACTGTGCAAACATAGGCCGTTCCTCCACCCAGAGAAGCCTGGTCCATCCTCTGCCCCCACGAAGCTCTGTACCCCAGGGAATGGGAAACAGGCAGGTGAGGTGGGGGCAGGAGCACCCCAGAAGTTGTTGGGGACCCTCCAGTGGCTCAGGGTGCTGCACTGAGGACAGTGGGGAGTGTGCCGTGGGGCCTACAGCGGGGCCCTCAGGGGTCTGAGGACCTGCTCATCTCTCGCCTGCTTGCTGCGAATGACACAAGTGCCCAGCCTCTTGTCTCCACGTCATTTTTACCTCCGGGGTCCCCTGCACCTTCCATTAGAGGCTGCTGGCCAAGGAGGAATAATTTCGGGGAAACACCCAGGGAACACTTGCTGTCTCAGAGGCCTTGCAAACTGTTTTCTTTGGAGGCAGTAGCTGCTGAGGACAACAGCCTGTCTGGGAGGTTCAGTCCATTTCATGGAATATTTACCGGCAAAGAGCTCCCTACAGGCCTGTGCCAAGCACTTGGGATATAAGATGAATGAGGCAAGGCCCCTGCCCTCAAGGTGCTTACAGTTTAGGGGGCAGTCTAGGTGGGAGACGACCCAACAGATGTCCATGGCATCCTGTGATAAGTGCTGTGAGTGTAAGTTTTCTGGGAGGCCAGAGGAGGAGCCTAACTCAGCCTTGGGAAGCAGGGAAGGCTCCCTGGAAGAGGTGTCCCTTAAGCTAGAGGATCAGTCAGAGTTAACCAGGCTAGGTCGGTAGGAGGAAAGAGACACACATAGGGAATCAGCATGGGCCAGAGAGAGCCTGGTGCACTTGGGGAACTACAAGCAGTTATGGGAGGCTCCAGGTAACAAAAGCAGCTCTGGAGCCTGGCACCTTTCTAGGCTAGAGGGTGCTCCGCAGGCCAGAGATGGCAAAGCCTTCCCTGTGGATGCACCAGACCTCGTTTCTGGGCCTTCCCTTTTCACTGTGACCTCTTCCTGCAGCCCTGGGGTCTGCTGGCCACCCATCCTTCCCAATCATAACACATCCAGGCTGGAAGGGCTCAGTCATTACTCACAGTTCAGTGCTCAGGCTGGAGAGGAGGTAGAGCTACTGATGCTGCACCTGCCTCCCAGCCCAGTGCTCCCCCAGGAAACTTATAAGTGATGCTTAAAGACTCATTCTTCAAAAAGCAAGATACAGGTATGCATAACAAAGAATCTGAAAAATGTTGCACCAAGTTATGTAGACTTAACCAGGGAGAAGGGATTGTGGGCATTCTTCCTTTTCAAAATTTGTCTGTACCTTCTAAGTTTGTGTAATTGGCAGGCACTGCTTTTGTAGTTAGAAACAGTAAAGGTATAGGAAACATTTGTAGAAAAAAAGCAGACAACCAAATCACATCTACAGTAGAATCCTGGCTTTTAAATGAAATATGCAGAGAAGAAAGATGGAAAAGAAATGCACTAAAACATTAATAGCAGTTGTCTCTGAGGGCTGGGGTTATTAGGCTACTTCCCTTTTCTGTTTTTCTACTTTTTTGTATGTTTATATTCAGATTTTTATTTTTTTTTTGAGACAGAGTCTCATTCTGCCACCCGGGTTAGAGTGCCATGGTGTCAGTTTAGCTCCCAGCAACCTCAAACTCCTGGGCTCAAGCGATCCTCCTGCCTCAGCCTCCCGAGTAGCTGGGACTACAGGCAAGAACTACCACATCTGGCTAATTTTCTCTATTTTTAGTAGACACAGGGTCTCGCTTTTGCTCAGGCTGGTCTTGAACTCCTGAGTTTAAGAGATCCTCCCTCCCAGAGTGCTAGGATTATAGGCATGAGCCACCTCCCTGGCCCACTTTTTTTTTATTTTTTATTTTTTGGAGATAGAGTCTTGCTCTATCACCCTGGCTAGAGTGCAGTAGTGTCATCATAGCTCACAGCAACCTCAAACTCCTGGGCTCAAG
>CAUYRT010087863.1:0-35557 GCA_963574885.1 Lepilemur ruficaudatus | reverse complement strand
CTCAAAGAGCTAAAAATAGAAATACCATTCGATCCAGCAATAGCATTATTAGGCATCTACCCAAAAGAGCAAAAGACATTCTATAGTAAAGACATCTGCACCCGAATGTTTATGGCAGTACAATTCACTATTGCAAGGACATGGAAACAACCCAACCGCCTGTCAATTTATGAGTGGATTATTAAAATTTGGTATATGTATACAGTGAGACATTACTCAATTTTAAGAAATGATGGAGATCTAGCACCACTTATGTTTTGCTGGATTGAGCTTGAGCCCATTATCCAAAGTGAGGTGGAACAAGATCAGAAGAATGGGCTCCACATGTACTCACCATCAAATTGGTATTGACTGATTAACACTATGGTGCTCACATGGTGGTGGTGTTCACCAGGGACTAGGGACTGGGGGGAGTAGACTCACAACTGAGGGACGTGGTGAGCATTGTGGAGGGAAGGGGCATACCTCTAACCCTTGCTAGGGAGAAGCAAAATTATAAAATGTAACCAAAATGTTTGTATTCTCATAATTTCCTGAAGTAAAAAAAAGGTTCTGTTTTACAAACCCTTTACAAATTTCAGGTAATTGATAAATGGTAAATATATGAATAAGCAATGGAAAAGTAGTTTTGGTTGATAACTGACAGATTTCCATTGGATGGAGATATTGGATCGAGAAACTTCATTTTCTAAAAATGATAGCTGAAATTAGGTTGTGAGAATATATTTTACAACCTGACAAATACATGGTTTGAGGGAGGAAAAGGCTCTATTTAGGGAAATATTTTATCATTTTGGATCTTTTTAGGGTATAGCATATATTAAAAGTAAAAGTAAATATTTTTGCAACCTGGATCACAAAAACTTTAAAACAGTAGTGGAGGATGAATCTAATCCAAAAATGTAATTTACTTAGGGTGTTTGATCTGATGACCTATGATTGAAGAGGCTATTGATTTATAAGCCGAGGGTACAATTTGTTCTGCCACTGTAACTCTGGGAAAAATATACCTCTCTAGTACTAAGAATCTTCAATTCTGAGTTTACTTTCAGTTTCAGGGTTTTTTTTTTTTCTGAGACAGAATCTCACTCTATTGCCTAGACTAGAGTGCCATGGCATCAGCCTAGTTCACAGCAATCTCAAACTCCTGGGATCAAGCGATCCTCCAGCCT
This sequence comes from Lepilemur ruficaudatus, assembly GCA_963574885.1. NCBI lineage: Eukaryota > Metazoa > Chordata > Mammalia > Primates > Lepilemuridae > Lepilemur > Lepilemur ruficaudatus. Next base: position 34,385 of record CAUYRT010087863.1, on the reverse strand, counting down.
CAGGCTCCCGGGTAGCTGGGACTACAGGCATGTGCCACCATGTCCAGCTAATTTTTTCTATTTTTAGTTGTTTGGCTAATTTCTTTCTATTTATAGTAAAGACAGGGTCTCACTCTTGCTCAGGCTGGTCTCGAACTCCTGAGCTCAAGCAATCCTCCTGCCTTGGCCTCCCAGAGTGCTAGTATTACAGGTGTGAGCCACCACGCCCGGCCTCCAGTTTTAATTATACCCAGAAGAATCCCTGCAGTATGAAAAGAGGTAAATTAAGGAGGATTTCAACTGGGTGGACACAGATGATGGTGAATAAGCCCAAGGGTCTACACGATGAGTGAGAAATCCAGATAATGAGATCAACACTAATCTCAGGTTAACTAGCATGAAGGTCCAAACTGAACAGGTGAGCTTCTCTCTGGCATTGAGTTTACTTCTTCTCAGTTTCTATTCTCAATGAATTATCTACTTAATTGTTCATCTGGTCTATCTTTTTATTCAAATAAGAAATTTATTCTTAAAATTTCAATCCCCACATAAATCAGTCCCCAAGTCCTTTAGATGTCATAGCTCAAATATTGCTCAAATCCCTCTGCAGCTCAAATGGCCCTTTACAATGTAACTCTTTGTTAGCTTGCTACCATTTCTCTCGTCCTGCCTCTGTCTCCTTACTACAGTATTCATACCTGCTCTTGCTCCTCCACTCCAACCTAAGAGTGAGCTGGAAGGGTACAGTTTTACTGAGCAGATCACAGCCATGCTCAAGGCCTTTCAATGTCTTTATGGCACTCTCATGTTAAAACACAAAATTCTTTCAATTTTCTTTTTCTTTTTCTTTTTCTTTCTCTTTCTTTCTTTCTTTCTAGACAGAGTCTTGTTCTGTCACTCTGGGTGGAGTTCAGTGGTGTCATCGCAGCTCACAGCAATCTCAAACTCTTGGGATCAAGCAATCCTCTTCCCTCACCCTCCTTAGTAACTGAGACTACAGGTGTGTGCCTTGATGCCTGGCTAATTTTTCTATTTTTAGTAGAGATGGGTTCTTGCTCTTGCTCAGGCTGGTCTCAAATCCTGAGCTCAAGCAATCCTTCCTCCTCAGCCTCCCAGAGTGCTAGGATTACAGGGGTAAGCCACCATGCCTGCCCAAAATTCTTTATTTTAGTCACCCTTTTCATTATTTTTATTACATATTGATAAATTATAGTTGTATATATTTATGTGGTACAGAGTGATGTTATGATTTCCGACTACAATGTGGAATGAACAAATCAAACTAATTACCATATCCATCATCTTGAATATTTAACATTTTTTTGTGAAGAGAACATTTGAAATTTACTCTCATAGCAATATTGAAATGTACAGTACTCAATTGTTAGCTATATTCACCACATTGTGCTAATAAAAATTAAACTTACCCTCCTATGTAATTGAGGTTTTGTACCTTTGAATCAGCATTTCCTCATTCCCCACCTCTTAGCCTCGGGTAACCACCATTCTGGTCTCTGCTTCTATAGTTTAATTATTCTACATTCCATGTAAGTGAGAACATATGATACTTGTCTTTCTATTTGGCTTATTTCATGTGACATAACATCCTCTAATCTCATTCATATTGTCACAGATGACAGAATTTCTTCCTTTTAATAAGGCTGAATAGGATTCCATTATGTATATATACCACATTTTCTTTATCCATTCATCTCTTGATGGACACTTAGGTTGATTCAACATGTTGGTACGGTAAATAGGGCTGCAATGAACGTGGAAGTGCAGACATCTCTTTGACATACTGATTTCAGATTTTTCAGGTAAATACCCAAAAGTAGGATTGCTGGATCACATCAAAATTCTATTTTTTTTTTTTGAGTAATCCCCATACTCTTTTCCATAATGACTATAATAATTTACATTCCTGCCAATAGTGTACGAAGTTTCCATTTTCTCCACTACCTTTATCTTTTTAATAATAGTCATTCTAACAGTTATGAGGTGATATTTCATTGCATCTCCCTAGTGATTACTGATCTTGAGCATTTTTTCACGTATCTGTTAGCCATTTGTTTGTCTTTTGAGAAATGTCTATTTAAGTCCCTTGCCTATTTCTTAATTGAATTCTTTATTTTCTATAGTTGTTTGACTTCCTTATATATTTTGCATATTAATTCCTTATCAGATATTTTCTCTCAATCCATAAGGGTTTGTCTCTTGCTTTATTAATTGTTTCCCTTCTTGTATAGAAGGTTTTTATTTTGATGTATTCTTATTTGTCCAGTTTTGCTTTTGTTACCTGTGTTTTTTGAGTCAAATCTAAAAAAAAATATTACCCAGACAAATGTATAGCTTTCCCTTTATGTTTCCTTCGAGTAGTTTTATAGTTTCAAGTCTTTAATCTTTTTGAGTTGATTTTTGAAAATACAAAATTCTTAACATAAGCTGCTAGGACCAGAGTATCTGACTCATTCATCTCACTAGCATCATTCTAAGTTACTTACTTTATTTTTTCACTGTAATCCAGCCAAACATGCCTTGACAATTAAATACCTGAGAGGACTATAATCCTTTGTGACTTGGACCCTGTATTTAAGTTTTTTTCTCTGCATATGTCTTATATATTAGATATAAGTAGAATCTAATTAAACAGATATTGATCAATTGGGGCTTTATTAGCTTGTTTTATTGTTGTTTTTTCTATCAAACTTATTTTAAATGGACTCCACTGTGACCCAAAATAAAATAAAATTTTTTCTTTGGAATATGTGTTAAGGGGACCCAAGATTCTGTTATCAAAAATTTGTCATTCCTGTAAACAGATGATGTTTAGTGTGGCACTGAGACCCAGAGTCAGGGAACAGGTTGGTGCCCAGTTTGTAGGGTTATTGTATTCTAAGCAGGCAGTTTTTACTTATGGAGGGTTCTACTTTTGTCTATGAGAGTCATCTTCCCAAAGGTAGCTATCTTCGTTCTGCATGTCCTTTGCAGCATGATCCGAGGTCTGGTCAGTTCTCCATGGCTCTTAAAACTACAGGGAGGAATAACAGAGTTATACACACACACACACACACACACACACAGAGGAATCTTTTGGGATATTATGCTAATGCTTTAGCACTTGATTCAACCCATAACATATGATTTTCCACCGAATAAGCTTTACTTTTGGAGTTATGTTTTGCCTCACAGCATGATCAAACCATCTATTGTTACAAATTGTGATAATATAGCAATGTTGTAACAGCCATCCCTGGAAGAAAATAGTTGTGCCCAGTTTTTTTAAGGACCTGGAACATTCTTATTCCCATCTTCTATCAACTCTTTCAATGTGTTATTTAATCAGCTAAGAAATTAGAAAAAGTAAAAAAAAAAAAAAAATTAGTAACAAATATAATGAAATAGAGATGATAATTTTTAAGAGAAAGAAATCATGATAAAAGTTGGACCCCAGTCAATTTATAGAGGAATAAAAATGAAGGAACTGAGGAATTCTGGCCAAAAAGACCATGAGGAACATTGGCTCGAAGACAGGAAGCATCCAGGGCTACCTATGAGAAGAAGAACCACTACAGAGAGGTAAGCCACCACAAAATAAGACCAAGCGCACAATGCAGGGAACTTGGGAGGGGCTTTGGAAAAAGTGTATGGGGGCTAATTTGTCTTTGATAATAGGAAAACAAACACTACTGACCCAAATTTAAACACGATAGTAACAAATAAGTAATGACTCCAAATTATTTACTTTTTTTCTATATTATTTCTTAAGCCAAAAAGGAAGTTTTTGTAAAATAATGTCTTCCTAGTGAAGAAATACTTATTTGAAGTTGCAAGCCCTTTGGTTTTCCATTAGCATGTTTTCTTTTCCATTAAATTCAAGTGAAAAGGAAATTTTCTCTTTTTCCTTATATCTGCATTTGTCCAAAAGGTCATCTGGAATGATATAAAACCCAATATTAATAATGGATTTAAGGGATTTAAGAGTGGTAAGCATTTGCAAGAGGTTGGAAATGGACAGAGGATGCTTTCAGTTTTAATTTTCTAATTTTCTGTATTGTTCGAATGTTCAATGTTATATGCACCACATGAGCATGTGTCAACAGGAGTTATCTGAGCAGAGAGCTCACAGCCCATATATTATTTTTCTCTTTGTATGTCTTGTATTACATGTATGCCAATATATTTCATATTTGGATCTTTTAGAAAGAAGTATATGCAAAAGTAGAATATTCATTAAAAATAAAATTGAGTAAAACTGAAACAATGTAATAAATATTCCAAGTTTTAAAATAAAGAGGAAACATAGTAAATAGATCTTATATGGTCAGAGGGAATGAGTGGGAAACTCAACATATTTTATTATATCATATTTTATTCTCACATAAAATATATTATAGTTTATCCTATATAAAACACAGATAGTACATATAAATGTATCATGATATTTTAGGTATGTAGGAATTTAAAATAATTTCTTTTAAGTTACTAATATATAAATGACCTAAATCCATAAATATATAATGTAAAAATAACATGCAAAGGCAAATATATAATGAAAATATATTAAAATTAAAAATAGAGTAAGAAAAAATGAGACAAAATATGACTAAAACTCAAATATTAGGAGATTTAAAAGAATAAAGAGTTAAGATGAGCCAAAGCAGAAGTAAAAGAAGTATTTACACAAAGAGAACATTAAATATTTACACAGAAAGTAAATTAAGTTTTCTTAAATTAAATAGAAAAGTTTTTATAAATTACTAACAAATGTAAAGAAAAGACTAGATCAAATAGAATATACTAATGAAAAACATGTTGACAAGTACTAAAATTATGAAATGGCATAAAGGAGAACTATTAATTAAAATTTAAAAAGAAAAATAGAAAAGATGTTCAGAATTGCATTTATGTTGACTTATAAAGTTAATTAAAAGGGAACAGGATTCCAAAATGCCCAGAGTGTTCGGGTTTGGCTAATAAACATGCTAGCTGTTTGTTTTCTGTTTTGATAGTGAATGAGAACAAATTCAATTTTGACTCTTTCTTTCTGTGTCACAGTTCTTACAAAAACCAGCCAACCGACCAACAGAAAATGCATTTAAGAGAGAAAAATATTAAAAACAAAAACTGAAGCAACAACAAAAATCATGGATTGCTTCTATGCTAATTCTGGAAGCCCTGATACAAGTTATAATTGATACCCTCACCAAAGGAGAGAAAAGCAAACATTCACAAGAGAAATAAAACAATATTTTAAAAGCCAATAGTATGGTGAAGTATTGTAAAATGTAAAAATATTAAATCACAAAGAAAATGAGATAATGACAATAACATAAAAGATAAGTGAAATTACTAAAAAGCAAATAGTGGTAAACAATAAGTGCTTAAAAATAAGTAGGCGACAGGTGGTTGAAAGCAAAACATTTAATGAGGCAGCTGGGCAATGTCCAAATTCTACCAGCTTACTAGTACGAAAAAAACAAGGCAAAGAATGTGTTATTTTAATTTCCTCTTATTTCTATAGAGGTCAGTGGAAGCCATGGATATGGGCTCTACAAACTGGGGGAGCTAGGACAGAGCTTGAAATAAGCCTCTTGCAATAAGAAAGGGGTGAGGAAGAATGGTGACGATCACAGCATGAAGGCTCAAAGCTGCACGAGAATTAGAGTTTGCAAGGATTGGAGTTTCAGTGGCTGGAGTCCCAAATGCTAGCATCCAAAGGAGAATTTGAGGGAGAACAGATATGTCTGTGGGCAGGTGCTAATAAATTGTTTGCTTTGTGGTGTGAAATGGAGCATTTGTCTTTTTCATTTTGAGCGCGCACACACACACACACACACACACACACACACACACGCTCTGATCACTAGTGATTTAGATAATAGGTATGTTTGGAGATAGTCATTGAATAGTACTTTGTATGTATTTTCTCATTTCATCCGGACTTCAGTCCTAAGGAGGTAGACATTATTACTTCCCCATTTCACAGATGAGGAAACTGAGTCATAGGGAAGGGAAAGATTTGTCTGGGATTACAGAATTAGAGGATGAAAGAACCACACTGCAAACTCATGCAGTTTGTGCCAAAGTTTCTACTCTTCTGTGTCAAAGTGATCCATTTGTGCTAAGGTTCAAAACCAAAGACTTTCCATGGAAAATCGGTCACATAAAGTTTATAGTTAAGAATTTGAAGGTCTCTCTACTCTTAGCTTCCCTAAAACCACCCAAACTAAGAGGAACCTTACTCCTGTTTCTAACCAAAGATGAGGTAAGAAGGTATTCAATGTTTTCTTAAGAATGTTTGTACTAAGATGTTGATCAAAATACTTAGCGGACTCAATTTTTGTGTTTTCTTTTCCTCCATCACTGTGGGGTGGGAAGCATGCCACCTCTCCAGGGCACCATGGCATGGCTTCACATGGCGAGTGTCAACTCTCAACAGCTGAAATGCACTTGCTTCTTTAAAAGCATAAGACAACAGAAGGTCACTTTGCTCTTCAGTTGGCGTCTTTCTAAGCCTTTTGAGAGTTGATTAGCCAGGATTGGAAACCTCCAATGATATGAGGACTTATTTCATCTCAGATCAACACCTTTTATAGTTGGAAGTCATTTGTCCAAGCCTTATCCAGCTCATCAACAGAGGAGATGGATGCGTACCTCTGTAGGGAAGTGAGTTTGCTTTCTGTCCTCACAGCTGCTTCTGTGACTTTCTGGCTGGATGTCAAGGAAGGGCTTGCTCTCTTTGCAGACTCCTAGGGCTTGCTCACTTGTTCCATGCTTATGTTTGATGAGATGTGTAAAAACAAATTAAGATGAAATAAATTATATAGGAAAGTACAGTGAAAGATGCAGCATAGGGAGACCTAAGTTCTGGCTCATTCCAGTGCCTCTTATTAATAGCTTTCAGTTTTCCACACCCACCACTGCACATAAGACAAAGTTCAGACTCCTTGTTTTGGCCTTCCAGGGCCACGTGTGGCTTTCCATGATCTGCTGCCATCCTTTCCATATGCACCTCTTGATGATCACACTTTTCTCTGCAATGTTTCACCAGGCAGATGGGTGTCTTTTACTATATAGATTCCCCCACCATAGCCCACTTCTCCACCTTCATCCTCTTTCCTTGACTTGATCCCTTGTGCATTTCCTTCATCCAGCTTTTGCTTATGTTGTTGTAGAGGCACTAGCTCATTTCCAGATGAGAACCTCAAAGCTGACAGAAGAGCAGCTTGTCCAGAGACAGAGTCCTGTCCTGGGCCTACGTATACCTGTGTTTCAGGACCAGTAATGCCCCAGAAATGCAATCAGCAGTTCTCTTTACCAGGGACAGCAATGGAGAAATGAGCACTTCCAGTTGCTCATTTGGAGACTGGCATCCTGCCCTCCCACTCTCCATCCTCCTACATGGAGAGCTAGGCCTGTTAGCCAGAAGGATCACACTGTGCTTTCTAGGTGTGTCCCCTGTCACTGGGGCCTAAGTGGCAAATCGAACCCAAACGCCCATGCAGAAAACTTGTTTCTATGTTAGAATGACTTCCCCTTTTATAGGAGAGTTCCAGAGCATTCCGAAATAGCATTCAACCATCCTCCAAGTATCCTGTCTTCTTTTCCTTTTACAGTCATGAATTTCTCATTCTGTCAATAGGAATTGTTGAGCTTATATTTGGCAGACCAATGTGGCACATTCCCTTAACTATTAGAACTTCTCATCTGGCTTCCACTGGCAGTGACATCTTCAATTCCCTTCCCACCTGTGTCAGGGATACCATTCCAAGTTCCAGAACCCAGCTGAGTCCTGTGAGTAAATCCGTGGTCAATCTAGTGAGGTCCAATATTCTATAGCCAGGCACAAGAATTTTTAAAATAAGACATAATAAAAGATTTTAGGCATATGAAACTATAAGTAAAAATACAATAAACACACATGCACAGCACACCCAGCAAAAGAAAGAGAAAAATAGCTGTGGCCCCTGTATACTGTTTGCCAATTGTATTATTTGGGGGTCATCCCTCTAAAATGTGCCCAGCATATGGATTTACTGTTATCACATCCATACATTTCTTTATGTTACTGCACATGTAAGTACCCCAGAGAATATATGGTATTTATTTCCATGGTTTTCAGCTTCATGTAGATTGCATTATGCTGCAAATAGTCTTCTATAATTTGCTTTTTTTCTTCAATACTAGATTTGTAAGATTTATTTGTTCATGTTGATTTTTTCAGCCATATGGTATTTCATTATGTAAATATATTACAATTTATTTATCTATTCTCCTGTTTGACATTTAGGTAGTTTCAAAGGGTTTTTATTTTTTTCCTTCCTATTACAATGAATTCTATGAACATTTTTACAGACAGTTCCTTAGTTAATTTCAAGATGGTCTATAGAGTATATTAATATATGCTGGTATGCACTTATATTATCTTGGATTAAGCTTAAGTCCATTGTTCAAAGTGAGGTGACACAAGACCGGAAGAATGGGCCCTACAAGTACTCACCATCAAATTGGTACTGACTGATTAACACTATGGTGCTCAAATGGTGGTGGTGTTCACTAGGGATTCGGAGAGAGGGGGGTAGACCCACATCTGAGGGATGTGGTGAGCACTGTGGATAGGAGGGGCATGCTTGAAATGTAGTTGGGGATGGGAATTAGGGGTCTCAATAGGGGAAGGAAATGTTCTAAAATTGATTTATAGAATAAATCAATAGCTGAAGAGTTGAATAGCTGTACAACTTGGTAAATTTGCTAATAATCATTTAATTGTACACTTAAAATGGAGTAAAGGCATGGTATGTAAATTATACTTCAATAAAGGGAAAAAAAGAAATCAAAAGGAAAAAAATATATATGCTGGTATGGAGTTACTGGGTGGTAGAGTGTCTAGATCTTCAATATTACCAGATATTTCCACATAGTTTCCAAGGCAGTTGTACCCAGTTAATATTCCTATGAACAGTGTATATGTGTCTCCATGTCTCCACACCTTCTTCATTACTTGGAATCATCAAACTTTAAAATTTTTTTTGTCAATTTGTTGGTGGGGAATGAGTTTATATGTGCTTCTAATTTTAATTTTTCTAATCACCAGTGAAATTGTGCATCTTTTGTATGTTTATCGGTCATTTTAATTTTCTTTTTTTTCTGTGAATTTTTAAGAGTACCTCTGGGTTCCTCTCGCTGCCCTCAAGTCTCTCTCTCCACACTTGCGGGAGTCCAGCCACCGGCTCTTCCCCCTGCTGCAAGGCTTGAAAGGTCCTTCCTGTTTTTTCTGCTAAGACCCCGGCACACAGACTTTCTCTACATGTTGTAATATTGGTTTATTTGCTCATTTCCTCTTCCTGTTGAAGGTCAAGAGCAAACCTATTAATTCCTCTTATATGAGGTGCTTAGTCAAAATTACAGAGACAGAAAGTAGAATGGTGGTTTCCAGGGGAGGCAGGTAGAAGGGAAGAGGGGATCATTGTTTAATGGGTACAGAGTTTAGTATGACCAGATGAAGAGAGTTATGGAGAGGGATGGTGGTGATAGTCGCACAATATTAGGATTGTATTTAATACCACTGAACTATACTCTTAAAATGGTTAAGATAGTAAATTTTATGTTACATGTGTTTTACCACAGTAAAAAAGACTAGGGGGGAAAGGTCTGAACAGAGGGAATGTCAAGGCCATCAAAAACAAAGAAATACTGAGAAACTGTCTGAGCCAAAAGGAACCTATGGAGGCACGACAACTGTGTGACGTGGTATCCTGGATGGGGCACCAGAGCAGAAAAAGGACAGTAGGTGAAAACTGAGAAAATCTGAACAACGTTATGAGCTTTGGTTAAAATAAAACAACAAATAAGAACAAACTTGTTAATAGCCGGCAGTTTGCGGAGCAGGGCGTCAGGGCCCTTGCCCCAGGAGCTGACGTTTCTCATGCAGTCATTGGCAGAGGTATCAGAGAAGTTAGAAGGGCTGGGCAACTGAGGCCCCTGACGTGCTGAGGACTGAGCAGCGCTGCTGTGTTTATTAGCATAGAGAAGAGACAGGATCCATAAAACATGGGATGATTAAGCATGAAATACCCTCACATTGCAGTAAACGATTCTCTCTCACCACAATCTAAATAGAGTTGTCTGAATCCAATGATTTAATAAGATACGTCATAGAAAACTGGGAAATATTTGAGACTGAGAAGAAGGAGAGCTGGAATATTTTAGTGAGTGTGTAAAGATTTATTTTTCTTTGTTTCAGTGTATCCTGTGATGTCCCTGGTCTGCAGGCTAAACACATAGGCCACCAGAAAGGATGTACAATTCTCTTCTCCATTTTTTCACTCCTTTCTACCTTGGTGTTAACCTTTGGGTGGGTATTTGGACAAGAAGTGAGAGTACTTACCAGAAAATTTAAGTCACTAGGCACTCAAAGAAGGAGGGAGGGGGTTAGGGAGAAAGGGAAAGAGAAGTAAACAGCCGGCTGGTGAGTCAGGGGTGTTGGGAGCACGGCAGGGACAATGCTCCGAGGAGCTGCAGGCTCTGGGACTCGCAGGTGGAGGCCCAGGGGTTCATCAGAGCACTGCTGTGAAGTCCCCCTTTGTGCTATTTGAGAGACACAGAGGAGAATATGGAACGACTTTGACCCTTTGTGACTTCAGAAAAGGACAGATCTTACAGGAGGCTAATGTTCGTCGTGGTTACGTAACTACCCTAAAATTACATCACCCAGGACTCCTTGATGATTCCACCTTTCTGTAATTAAAATTGACAGACTAAATTAAGACTTCTGGCCAAGGTATGATAGTAGGTTCATTAATGCTGAATTTGTGAACTCTCACATTTCAGACAGTGTCATATCATGGAATAATCACCGAAATTTGATTTAAAAAATCAAAGAGAAAACAACTCCAACTCCTCCAGGATCTGGTCTTTCGTAGCTATTAGCTTACGGGGTGACTTTAACCGCTTTGAAGAAGTCTGTGCCTGTGTAACATGACTCTAATCACTCCTTTGCTGCCAACCTGATGGTGGTGTTGTGATGATCAGACACTAAAACTTTGTATGTAAACCTGAAAACCATACAGCAATATCTCAGTGCAGGGCTAATTGCTTCTTCCGTAATTAACCATGGGGTAGGGGTGAATGTGTCTTGCCACCTGCGGGGGTTGCTGCACTAATGGGGACAGTTCTATACTACTCTGGTCTGCAACAGACACTGTACAAAAAATCTGGATTGCAGCAAAAATAGGAAAAAGAAAAACAGCTATACACACTGGATTCTGGCTACACTGATGAGGAGACTTAGTGAAGGCTTTGTCCTCCCGTTTAGACACGTATTGTACTCAGAGACCTGCTGTAAATTACCCAGGGTGACAGAAGCCCAGAGTGAAGCATGGACGCACGCAGCTGCCCCCTGCTGCAGGCGTCTTCTCCCAGGCCTGGGTGGCAAATGTCTTCTAGAGGGTGAACGACTCGCAAGCTGGGAGGACAAGCCGTTCTATCGGGGAGGAATATGACAAGTGTGAGATTGCTTTATTTAAAAAGAAAATCTGCCTTGCTGGAGGTGTCTCATGTTCTTGGGACACAGGCGAGATAAGCACACAGTCCCTGTTGCCATTAATACTTCTGGAATGAGAAATCCAGCATTTCTGCTGAGTGATAATTTGGGCCAGCAGGTGTGTTTGCACACAGATAAACAGAAAGCCTGGAGAGGGGCATAGCGAGTGAGGAAAGAGGAATTCAAGTGAAGCAAAAGAAGGACAAAACAAAGCAAAACAAAATGGCCTGGGCTTCCTAGCCCCCGAGGACAGGGACAACTGGAAAACCATGTAAACTACCAAACAATGAGGAGCCGACACGTCCAAATGTTCTTATGGGAGCTGAATTACCTTTAGACTCCTGGTTGCTACCCACTTTGTGTTTCAAAACCCTTTGAGAAATTGATAAAAGCTATGGAAATTTTTCCTCATGAATAAAAATGAAGATATTCATATAGACAGAACACTTTGCATAAAAATTCAGAGGCTTTGTGGATTTCTGAGATCCATTTGTATTTTTCTCCCAGGATTTCATCACCGACCTTCTTCCTCATCTGTATAGCATGACACAGTCTTGGTACAATATGATCTGTGACGTAAGAGGGGCTGCTGGACATACCGGTCTGGTTGAAGATCTAACTCTAAAGTGCGTGGGTGCAGGGAGATAAGGCATTGCTGGGGAGACCTTGTGCCAGGGCAGCTGAATTTACTATATCTTGGTTCCTGATTCTTGCTCCCGATTAAGGGAGCACACACTTTAGAGGGCACAGAAGCATCTATTGATCTATGATATCCAAATATCAGGCACCTGTGCAGCATGGAATCTGCTATTGATGCTTCTTGTTTTGGTCTGTTCAGAATGCTCTAACAAAAATACCCTAGCCCGGGTGGATTAAAAACAAACATTAATTTTTCACAGTTCTGGAAGCTGGGAACTGAAATTTGGTGTCTGGTGAGGGCCAGGTTTGACAGCTCTCCTCTTGCTGTGTCCTCACATGATGGAAAGGCAAAGGGAGCTGTCTGCAGCCTCTTTAATAAAGGCACTAATCCCAATCTGAAGGCTCCACTCTAATGGCCTAATCATCTCCCAAAGTCCTCTCTTGTTAATGCCATCGTATTGAGGGTGAGGATTTCAACATATGAATTTCAGTCAGCAGGACACATATATTCATTCTGTAACACCCATGTTAACAAAAGATAAATCCAGTCCTGGACAGCACAGACGGTTCCTCTAGGATCCGCTTCTCACCATGATAGGCGGACAGCCAGGCTACAAAGAACTAGAAGTAGCCACAGAGATCTCTGTAGTGTTTGGCCCTAGATGTAGGCAGAGTGGGTCAGCATGTTGTCACACAGAGATATTCAGACTAGAGGGTAGCTTCTCCTACAATGAGCCAAAACAAGAACCACAGATGGATTTTTGGGGCCCACGAGGAAGGAAATACCTTTGCACTGCAGCCAGTGCAATGGCCGCAGTCAAAGTGCATGTGACATTGGGGTTTTTATTTCACTGGCTGTGGAGGTCATTGGATGAGGAAAAGCATATGGAGCACTTAGCACTAATGTACGCTGTGAACAGTCAATGCCAGCTCCTCCTCGTAACATGCCTGTCAGAGGCGGTCAGGACACACCCGAGCCCTGTGCCAAGGGCTCCTGAGTGACATAAAGGTCTCAATTCCATCCCGCAGTACAATGCCAGTCAGAACCTGCCAGCAGGCATTTCTTTTAGGGCTCTCGTCTTTCCTACAAGATTTTGCTTCCATCTCATGGTGAAACCAGCCAGAAACCGTAAGGTGAGCAACATTGGCTTCTTGTTTTCTTTAGCAATTGGATCACTTGTGGCTAATTTCATGACTCTGGAGTCAAAACACTCCTCTTCAGAGAGTGCACTGCAGATATCCAGAGCTCCCAAGATTCTAGCAACTGCTTTCTGCTGCCACCAGAGGTAACCACATTGACTCCTGCTGGAACAGCTAAGTTTGGGTTCTATTATCCAAGACCTCTTGGGGACAAGAGAAGACAAATGAACACTTATTGACAACTTGCTGTGTAAAGTTTGCACTGCCTAACCTTGCCTTCCCACAGTTGTTAGAAGCTCATTTGTCTAAAGGGTAATTCTCTATCATTTCTTCTTAAATTAAATGCTCGAAACCTTCCCATCCTCTCTCTGTTTAGGAGCATTCATTGGAATTCAAAGCTACATGTCAGCATTATTGTGGAGAAAAATTTAGAATAGAAAATGAGTTTCAAAGATAAGTGGGGAGTTTGGGTGTTTGTGATAGTGACATGGGTGTGCCAAATGTCAGATGTATGTCAAGGGTCTGAGGTAGCAGAGCCTCAAGGTACTTATAGCTGTTTGCTGTTCCACAGAATGGATTTTATGTCCATTTTCTGCTGCTAGTGAGAAAATGATAACAGACAGCTAGGAGTTACCTTAGCAACAGCCAGGTCACCAAATGCAAGTCTTCCTCTGAGGCTGTCCAGAGGCACTGGACTCTGGGCTGCTGTTTCACCTGCACTGTACTTTCTGCTCCTTTGCCAGTGGCCCCTTTCATTCAACCATTCACTTGGACATTGTGGCAATGTTAATGAGCACTCTAAGTCCAAGATTTGGAGACAACATGATGTGTACCTTACCCTCTAATAGCTCATAGTTTGCAGGCATGTGCTTGAATAGCTACCATACAGTACAACAGGAGTAAAGTTAGGGAACAAGATCTAAGTGCTACTCGGATATAGTCATGCTAACTCCCCTGGGAGATAAGGGGAGGCCTCCAAGGAGCCCACACATGAGCTGTCATGACGGCAAGGGGATTTTCCTTGTGTAAAAAGTGGAGTGAAGGATCTCAGCAGGCAGGGACATCACGAGAAGAGACTGGAGGCATAAGGACTTGCCAGGAGCTCGGTGCAGTTGGAGATCAGGGTGTGTGGCCAGAGAGGGCTGGAGGTAACATGACAGAAAGCCTCTGGTGCTTGACTCTTCAGCTTTGGTCACTTTGCCCTTGTTGCTTGAATTGAAGCACACATCTGACCAGAAAGGAAAGGGAGAGCAAAGCAGGAGGAGGAGAAAGGCGGGCATTCCAGGGAGCCTGTGGTCCCTGACGAGACTGCTCACGGGAGGAGTCTCGCTTTGTTTGAGAGAAGGGGGCTCAAGCTTGCAGCTTGTGAACCATATCATTAAGTAGACCAAGATATATTTTGGGAGAGACAACAGAGAAAACTTCTAAGGGGAAGGAATAAATCATTTGGACTGTTATAAGGCAAAGAAAGAGTTTTTCTCTGAAGGCTAAAAGCGAAAAATGGAATTTTATCTTTCTGGATCATTTTAAATTGACACGTGTACTAATGCATGATTCCAACAAAACCTTTGCAGCTTCTTCACTTTTGATTAATATGATCACATTTATCTAAAATGGGTAAGATATGAATATCAATGTCACTGGGCTATTGCAGGGAATACGCACATTGCAGACGAGAAAGGGCCCACCACAGGGTTTGGCACATCATGTAGAATCAGAAAATATGCTTTCCCTTCTCCCCCTCCTCTCCCTCTTTTCTTTATTTCTGTTTCTTCTTTCTTTGATTGTTTTGATGGCCAAGGGAGATATCAATCTAGTGAGGGCTGTTCACAAGTGAACTGTTGAATTTATAGCTACCAAAATCCATGCATTGAAATAACAGTGACAGGCTCTTTCAAATTGTTCAGTTCATTTTCACCCTTGTGATTGTTGATGGTAAACTCTTGGAACTGAAACATGTTTCCCAGCCACACTTCCCCTCCCTGTCACACACAGAGGCCCTTGTTTTCTGTGAGAACTTATTCCTAGGTCTATTACTGAGAGGGCTGATACCAGTGTTGTAGAAAAACAAGCACAGTCTATTTCTTTTGGAAATAAATGGTGGTGTATGGTAGTGAAGGCTCCAGAAACCTGGGAACTCATTATGTAATCTCAGAATCTCAACCTGAGCTCTTATATCTTAGGGGGCCTCTGTGTAGCCCCGCGGTGTAGGACTATGTGATTCCCTCAGGCCTAGAAATGGGCAGCCAATAGCACCAAATGCTGTACAGAGAGCTGGAACTCCTGACCAAAGAGATTGCACATTCAAAGGGGCACTTAATTAAACACAAGCATGCAAGAACCTAAAAAAAAAAAAAAAAAAAAAATGAGTGCTTCAGATGAATTAACTCTAACCATGTGGCATTCTCCCAAGAAAGCCAAGGCTGGAGTTGTCATTTATAAACATAAGTCTGATTATTCCAAGCCCACATGCACAAACCTTCTTTAACTGTTCACTGCCCTCAATATAAACTTTTATATCTGTTTTCATGGATAAATAAAGCTCATGCATTTAGAGTCACTCCTAAGCACCTAAGACATATAAATTAAATGCCAATTTTGGCTTCCCTCAACTTTCTCTGGGTCCCCGAGATCTCTGTGTAAAGCTGAAGCCAGAAATGGAATGACTGGTGACCCGAAGAGAAAGATTTCTGAAGAGGAGCGTTGCTCATCTGTCATCGTGGGCACTGTCCTTGTGGTCGGTTAATGAGGGAGGACTGTTAGGAGTTTCAGACACTCTGCAGCTGTGGCTGTGAGCTTCTTAGTGCTCCAGGGAACTGGGACTCGGGCTCACTCATTCCCTCACTCAGCCCGCACCCTGAAAACAAGACAGTCCAGCCAGCTTGGGACCAAGTCTCTGTTTCTTAACTGGCTGGCTGAACCCAAAGGCACATGTCCTACCTCCTTTTTCTAATGCCTCCCTCTATTGAAGGATAATAAATTGTTAGTAGAGAAGTCAAAACAGCCCTTTTCGTTCTGATTTTCCAAAGATACAATGTTAAAAAGAGGTCAATTTTCAGACAAAATGCTGGGCAACAGTTGCATTACAGACTTCAGCCCAAAACACGTTTCACAATGGATATGATGGAGGAAAGGAGAAAAGGCACAGCCATGGCTGAAAAGCTAGAAGGGGGCAGTGGACCTAGTCAAGAACTGGTGGAAGACAAAGCAATATTGTCCTGTTGGGGCATGCACCATCTTGGGGGGAGCAGTGCTCTTCACCAGCGGTTTCCTAGATGGGCTGTACACACTCAGGGGATGCTCAAGATCATCTATTATAATATAGATAGAAAGCATTAGGAGTTCTATTTCTATATTTTCCCCAAAAGAAAAAAAAAACAAGAATGAAGCTTTACTAATATTTAACATATAGGTTGATACTGGTGTCTTTATTTAGCCACATGTCAGATGGCCTCACCTCAGGTTCAGCTGATAAATATCAGTGTTCCCAAAGGAGAGAGAGCCGACAGCAGTGCCTGACACTTCACTTATTTTGGGAACATCATGATGTGTTGCAATTTCTGTGGGTCTAGTTAATGGATTTATCACTTATCTAGTTTTAACTAAACTAGGTTTCCCATAATGGATAAATGGTACTTAAAATTCCTGCAAAGAAACCACAATTTAAAGGTACCATATTGCATGCAAGCAAAAGAAAATGTCTATAAAACAGAAGTGTGGACATTTCCATTCATAGTTGAGCTCCTTATTACCCACATTAAGTCAAAGCAGTGATGATATAATAAGATCCAAAAAGAATCAGCTAAAGAGAAAATCAAAATCATCCAGAAGATTATTTGAAATATCTTTAAAAACAATATGATCTATAGCCCTAAGTCTATATTTTGATTCAGGTATTAGCTAATGACAGCACAGAGCCAACATGATGATAGTATTTTAAAAATGGTTTATTTCATCTTAACGTAGCCTTTTAAAATTTACATGTTGGTGTATATTTTATAATAGTCATAACATACTAATATAGAAACACGTGATACACATGTATATTCAGTTAAAATAATACATGCACCTGGAAGAAAATGCTCAAATAATTGTACTTATAGGGAGCATTGTCAACATGTTGGAGGGCCACTGCTCTAGGGAGTTATAATGGTCCGAAGAAAAATATCCTGATGTCAATGAGCTTTAATTCTTGTTAGTCCACCACTCTAGCCACCTGCCATTGCAGTTCACATTTTATCATGAAATGATGAAGGAGATAATTTTCATCACTTTCCTCATAAGATATCACAAAAGTGCAGATTCATAATTGAATAAATTCATCTTCTCTGAATGGAAAATATGGACTTGTTATGATGTTTTTGGCACATTGGACTATGTTTGGCACAGGACTTAACCACCCTTGTTGATGTCCTCCCCTGCGGCGCTGAGAGACGTGGGCATATCTCACAGTGCGCAGGAGCCTCCACTGAGATAGGCCAACTGCACTCGGCCATGCAGCCTTTGGAGGAGAGAGGTCTCAGGTAAGCCCTGGAGTTTGCAGGACACTTTAACTTTCCTGGAGATGGTTCTAGCTTGAAGAAGAGGAAATAATGAGCTTCACTGTGGGTGAGTGGAAGGTACTGTGGCTAGCAACAACCCAGATGAAACCGCATTAAAGAGTGAGTTCACAGCTATTAGTTTTAATCAGGAGAGAGACACAGGACTCAGAATTATAGAGTGTTTTGTAGCAACATTAGCTCAATGTGCTGTTTCAGCCATAAAGGCCAGTAAAATGTGAGATATTGTCAAGAGGAGGATTGAAAACCATAGCTTCTGCCATTAAATCTAGATTTAGCAAACCTTTGATTGAATACCTGCTTTTGTCTCTGTGTTGTAAGTTCTGCTCACTGCAATTTAAAATAGATTCAGATGTTTGTCAATTATACCTCAATAAAGCTGCAAAAAATAAAAATAAAATAGATTCAGAGAGTTGGAAAACTCCAAGAAAATAGCAACTAGCATGATTATTGAAAACCATCAAGTGAAGATAGAATATAAATAATTACAATTCCTTAGAAAAGTAAAGATGGAAGAGGGGCAAGAGCTGTGTTACGAGATAACAAAGAGCAATGATCAGAGCAAGACGGAACCCAGTTGACCTAATTATATTTACATGACTACAATGGCAGTTTCTCCAGACAAATGGCCCAAATTAATTGAAAGGGTATATATCAAATGCAAATCTCCAACCCCACATCCCCAGAAGACTTGATGAAATCCTCCATGTGTATCTTTTCTTCCTCCCAGTGGCTGCTTCTTCCTAAACAGTACCCCCTGCGCCCCCATCCCAGCAATATCCTGTTTCCTGATGGGATTTGGTTGGGAAAATGGAAAGCATTGCAAGATTCCAAGCAGGAAGGTGTTTCATATAGAAACTATAATATCATTGGATAACCTGCAGGAGTGACAGAAAAGCTTCTAAAACCTTCTAGGAAATCAGTATGTAAGACAATAATCACAAACCTCCACCAATTACCTCAGCTGTGCACAGCATCAAAGCGATTCACTATAGTATGCCCCAAATTCCTGGCAAACCTCCACCATCTGCTGAAACCAATGCATCTGCCTACATCTGTCACAAAAACAACAATATGACTTCTGCTTCTCTTCCACCTTCCATCCCTCATGTGAGTCTCTCTCGTTGGCAGAATTTAAACCAGAGCCCCGCTGGTTGGGAAATGCAGCTCCCAGGCTTGTAGCCATAGGAGACAGCACAGGAGGAAGCAAATGGAGCTGAGTTTCCAGCAGATGATCTGGCACAGTCACGCTTTCTCGTTGGTAGTAATTAACATCTTTCTGCTCCCCTGGTACTCCTGAAGGTGTTTTAGTGCAAGGTCACTTAATACACATAATTACTTAATATGGGTCTTTGATAAATATAAGCCACTGCTAAACTAATGTGACCTGATATCACATATTTATTAGTAACTGAATTAAAGTTCAAGAAGCAAAGGCCCCCTTCTCTTGTCCTAGGTCAGGCTTCCACATCCTCTGTGCTGAGGATGTACCACCAGCACAGAGATATTTTTATGGCTCCTCTGTTCTAATGATCTGCTTTCCACGCACTCACTTGCTTTCCTTCTCAGCATCATTTGGTCTC
This sequence comes from Lepilemur ruficaudatus, assembly GCA_963574885.1. NCBI lineage: Eukaryota > Metazoa > Chordata > Mammalia > Primates > Lepilemuridae > Lepilemur > Lepilemur ruficaudatus. The sequence continues at coordinate 14,940 of CAUYRT010087863.1, read as the reverse complement.
CATCACTAAAGTTACTCTGCTATCCTTCTGACATGGTGAGTGGCTTGCTTGTACCAGGAGTACACCTTTAGGACTCAGACACAAGCTCAGCTTTGTGCTCAGATTTTTAGAGTAAAAACCAGGACTAATCCTCTTGTATTTGATTCAGTCTTTCAGTTTCTCCCTGGGGACTTGGGTTGCCTTTATTCAGAACTGAGGGTACTATGAAAGAAAATGCCTGTGTAAGGCCCTGAATTATGAATCCTAACCAAAACTTGTTTTCCAAGCCTTGTTTTCCAGGAGGATAAAGTTTCTTCTTGTTTACTTTTGTGTCGTGAGTTAAGAGAAAGGGGTTTATTCTCATCCTCTTGGTCAAAGAATCCCAGGCTCAGAGCAGGTCTTCATCTTCAATCCCTCCTTTACCTCTTCCTCAGAGGAGTGCTAAATACCCTGATAGGAGCCACTCCCAGCCACTGAGCAGAGCATGGCGAGACATGTGCTGGCACAACTGGATTCGAACAATGAGCATGCAGGTTTGTGTCCTTTCTGTGACTCTCCTGCATGTCCACAAGGACACCTGAATTAATGCTTTGAAGAAGGAAGTTTAAAAAAACGGAGCTAAAGACATTTATTTAAGCTTCAAAGTTAGAGAAATTCTGCTTTAAGTCTTCTCAATCAAGGCTGAAATTATAACTCAAGGCATAGAGCAGTGATGATCAACTGTGTTTTTTTTCTCTTCATTTCCCGGTAGTCCTGAAAGCTAGAGGGCCCCTGGTAGCCAGGTATAGTCTCTCCTTGTGGCAACATCATGACATTCTCCTCATTAGCTGTCATAATCATCCTCGCAAGAGATCCACGGGCTGTGGATTGTCGCATTTTGCCTCTGTAATCTCTTTCCACAGAGTGCTGAAGTGTAATATTGATCCAGGAGGCACTGGTCACAACTGACATGTCTTTCCACTAAATTAAAGAATGAGAGACAATTCTGATGAATCGAACAAAGTCTAGATGTTTTATCTTGCACTGACATTTTCATTTTTTAGGGAAATGCATTTCCTAACTGTATCCTACAGAGAGATAACTCCATTGTTCCATTAATTTGTTGGAGTTGTAGAAAAAATAATCAAACTTGCCAGCATGCTCAAGTCTCAGATTTTGCAGCTTGTCATGATTCACACAGGTTCTGCCATGAGGCCTGCTGGAATGACAAGATGGGGAACAAAGAGACAGGAAAGAACGAGCCAGAAATGGGCAGAGTTAAACCCCAGGGATCATCTGCTTGTTAGGCCAGATTCCAGGGATGGTGGTCAGTAGACTGCACTGAAATGTCAAAATTGGAGACTAGAAAGCCATAACACACTATCCTAAGACATTGGCCTAGAAACTGCATTATAACTTCCAAGGAGGATAGTCGTGAGACCATATTATCATGTCTAAAGGTGGCCAACCTGCAGTGGCAGCCTTTTTAGCTCATATTAGCAAGCGTAGAAGACCAGGCTCAACACCAGGAAAGCGAGATAAAAAAAGCTGCGCAGAGTAGCAGGGCTTCAGCAGGCGGGGCTGGCACCAGACGTGGCCCAGCTCCAGCAAGGCGGCTGGATGGAGGAGCTGAGGGCTGAAGCCACCGCAGCGGCCCATGGCTGTAACAGAATAGCCACCAAGAGAAGCAATGCTGTTGCTCGACTGCCCACTCTGGCCAGGATTTGTTCTGAAGCTGCGGGCAGGGCCAGGAGCTAACCCTGGGAGCTGGGGCGGGGTGCTGCATAGAACTGCTAGGAGGCATGGCCAGTGCCTCCGTGAGAAGGCACAAACATTTTGACCAAACAGTGCAGAAGTAGATCCGTGATTAGGTGTTTCCTATTTGATATTAGATGTTGTTCAAAAGTATTGGAAGATTTTTTTTCTCAGTCCCAAAATTACTTTTAATAATAGTAATTATTGAAATTTGTTGGGTGCACACCATGTGCAGTCACTATGCTATTTTTTTTTCTACAATTTAATTACAAGGTAAGTATGCCTATTATCCCATTTTAGAGTTAAAGAAACAGGCACAGAGAAGATAAAGAAATTGCTAAAGTTTGCATAGCCAGAAAATATCAGGGCCAGCATTAAATCTGAGTCATCTCTCCGTAATTACAAGGCTTCACTATTTAGACTTAGAGAATGACTTAGTAGGCAGCTTAGTTGCAGACGAATAGAACAACTTCTTATCTTTCATTTCTATTTCAGAAGCAAAATATTTTGGAAGGACCAGTGGAGCCGGGTTTCTGCTCTTGGCTGATCACTTTCTATCAGCGTCACTTCAGACAAGGGACTTCGTTTCCCTGGGCATCCGTGAACTCATCCATAAGCTGGGAACCCCCACCTCTTTGAGGCAAGTTTTAAATGGTACAAGATAAAACAGTCTTAGCATAGGATAGATGCTAATTTATTACTATTGCTAGTTTTATTCTCTTATATTACATCCACCCCAAAGGTCATCCATCATCTTAAATATCTCACTGCTTCCCTGGGACTCTTATTTTGGCCCATTGCAGCACAACCCTGCTTATTGGAGAGTTGGCTTTTTATAATAAGATGCATGCCTGAGGTCAACGCAATGTAGAGTAAGTCCAATCCCTCTTCTGCGTCGCTGGCCTTTTCATATTATGAAGTACATGCCGTGTCTCCTAAGTTTTTTCTTCTCTCAAGTAAACACCTACAGTTACTTCACCATCTCTCAAAAGAGAAGCCTGCGAATTCTCTCACCAGACTTCTCATCTCCTTGTTAGTGACGTTTGTCAATTTCTCTTTTGAAAGCTTTTTTTAAAATTTCCCAAGACATGTTAAATTCACTATGTTGAAAATTAAAAATATACAGATATAATAAAATGAAGAAAAAAATGATTTCTGATGCAACGTTTGCTCATCCACAGTCCACCTGAGGGATCGTCATGAGTTACCTGCAGTGCTCTGGCACATGCCTCTGGCTCCATCTCAATAGAACAGCTCTTCCGGCTTGGTATTGGGTGATAAAATATACATCTTAAATTACCCATTAGAGATAATTGAGAAATGGATGCAAAAAAATCAGTGCTGAACCCTCAGATGCAGATACCTCATTAATCTGCCTCATTTGGTACTAGTAATATCGCAAGTTGCAAATTCAGTGCACTTTCATCATGTTTGTACAAAGGCAGATTGGCCTCCCCCAAGGCCTCAAGGAATTATTTAGGGCATGTATAATTTGGCCAAGAACAACATCCACTTCCCATATATTGGGTGATGGAAATCATAACCTGTACTGTAAGGTCAGGTAATTAGTCAGTTCTTCCAGTTGTCATTTTCAATGGTGATATTCTTTCTAGAACTTTTTATTGGTACTCTGAGAATTGTCTTGTCAAAGTATGAACTGAAATAATCCTTCTTTACTTGTCTCAGTGCTCAAGGTTCAATCATCTCCTAGCTCCCAATTCTCAGTTCTCTCACAGTTTTGAATATCTAGAACATCTTGGATATTTATAAAGAAAATCTTGTGCAGATAGTATGATCAAGGAAGTTGTACACCTCTAAATGAAGAAGTCATTTTTCAGATTCCATCCCCAAAGCATAGTTTATGCAGTTTTAAATCTATACTGTCAGCCCATAATATGTAATAGGAAAGTGTATGTGGTCCCTGCTGGTGTCTTATCAACCATAGTGCATGCACAAGCACACACAATGAACAAACAAAACCCACGGGAAGAATTGGTTCTGAGGTCTGGCTTTGCCTATTTCCCTCAAGACTGAATTATCTTCTGTTCTTTCCAACCCCAAATCTTCCTTTTAGAGAACCTTAACATTCCTTTTACTAGCTTCCAGTGGTCTTGATTCTAAGTATCTATTAAGTTAATGATACAGTTCCAAATTTGCAACTGACGTGTGGAACAGTCCTCTCCCTCCCATGACATATAAAGGCCCAGTATTCCAGTCCCTGCAGTGCACAGTGAAAACGAGTGAGAACTCATGGGAAGACCACAGAGGAAAATCAGAGTCAGAAGATCTTGGGTATTTAGGATTAGATTCCAAGCCCCGGGATAGCATTTTCTCCTGAAGTTTTTGTTTGTTTCGATTTGTAAAGGGATATGGAGGTGAAGAGGAATTTAGATCCTTGAAAGCAATGTGCTATGAGAGACTCACAACTTCTGTAACATAAACCCAAACTGCTGCTAGACTGTAAGTTCTATGAAGGCAGGAGCTTGTGTACTGCTCATCATTGTATCTTCTGATTGTGCCACTTAGTGGGTGCTCAATAAATGCTTGTTGATTGAATAAAGGATTGAATGAAGAATGAAAGTTGAATGACTTTTTTACTTTGTGTCTTCTTTATGCTTCTTTTGTTTTTATCATCCTTAGCTTCTACCTAGTCTTTTTGGAAATTCAGTGTTATCTCATATGCTTAGAGGTTAGCTTTTTAAAAACATCAGTAGTTGGGCCAGAGGTTAAAAGCAACATAGGGGAAGTAGCATTTCCCTGAAGCCAATGAAAGGGAGGGACAGAAGAAAGAGACCCCATAGAGAAGGAGACACCTACGAGATCAAATCCAAAGATCTAGGTTTATCTGTGGTTGGAGTTGTAATCACTATTTTAGATAGGATGTTGATTCCTTTGTATACAGGAGATTCTGCCACACTTTCCTTGTTTCTTTAAGTAAAAAAGTAGAGGCAGAGTGCAGATCGTTGAAACTAGATTTCCTGGAATCGGAGACCCATAAAAGGATGAAAAGTCAGAAAGTTTCAAGTGAAGAGAAGGAAATTACTTCAGGAAGAACCACTCTTGGGACCCCTTCTCAACTTGTTGACCTTTCTGGATCACCCTGACTCCAGAAATCATTGTGTTTTCTGAGTTTTAAAACCACAGTTTGCAAAGGTTTGGCCATCCAGGACCAGATGAATTACACTGGAAAAACACTGCAGAAAAGAATGAGTGAGAATTTCCCTCAATCTAAGTGGACTGTATCATCCACAAAAAATTTTCTTTGAGGCTGTGATACTGGGTGTTGACTTGGCTCATGAAAACTGCATGTAACTCTGAAGGTTCTACATCAGGCACAAGGACCAGCCCTGGACCTGGTCATGCAGCCCATATCTGGGATCCCAAATGTCCTCTTTTAGAGCTCAAATGATCTTCTTCCATTTTGACACAGGACATCATCTGGAGGGGGTGGTTTGCTGAAGGACTGAACAGACTCAGTGAGAATCCCTTTGTTAGGGGTTCTCCCCTCTCCTCCCACCCAATCTCATTGTTCTTTAATGCTTCACCGCTCACTCCCCCACCCTTCAACCCTTCACCGTTCACCTAGCATCATGCTGCATGCTCTCCCTGTGCGGATCGAGTCCAGACTTGCTTCCAGGGAGAAAACCACAGTCTTATCCAATGGCAGAGGTGAAAATGAGTGTAAACAGAGTTTCTGTGCCAGGCAGAAGTGAGTATGAACACTGTTTCCACGCCAGGCAGAAGACTTCATGGTCATGATCCTGGCTATAGAGACTTTATACACTTTTCTGGAGAGCAATACTCACATCAACTCTCTCTGGAGGATGAGTAGCTGGTGTGCCCTTTCTACCTGTGACCAGCTCCTCCCCAACGGCCAATGCATGCTGCTTTTTATAAGAAAGGAAGAGATCAGGCTAATGGTGCCAAAGCTCTGCAGAGCTAGACAAAGACTCTCCCAGGGAGGTGAACATCCACCTTTCTAAAGCTGAGACAGAGCAAAGGAAAGCGCACAATCAAAATAAAATGAATTGCCTTGGATAGCCAGCTTGAAAGGGAAAGGACTTTTGAAAGATTTTTTGGGTCTTTCTTTTTTGAAAAGTATAACAGCCTTTAAAATAAGTATGACTTTCTTTAAGGTTTAAAAGACCCCATGATCTCACCTTGAGCTTTGAGTTTTGAGCTTTGAGTGACAACAGTCCTTTATTAGTCAGGGTTCTACCAAGAAACAGAACCAATAGCGTGTGTGTGTGTGCATTATAAGAAATTGGCCCACATGATTTTGGAGGCTGACAGGTCTCTAGATCTATAGTCAACAAGCTGGATGGCCAGGCTAGGTGGCTCACGCCTGTAATCCTAGCACTCTGGGAGGCTGAGGCTGGAGGATCTTTTGAGGTCAGGAGTTCAAGACCAGCCTGAGCAAGAGCAAGATCCCATATCTACTGAAAAATAGAAAGAAACAATTAGCTGGACAACTAAAAATATATAGAAAAATTAGCCAGGCATGTGGTGCATGCGTGTAGTCCCAGCTACTCAGGAAGCTGAGGCAGTAGGATTGTTTGAGGTTGCTGTGAGCTAGGCTGACACCATGGCACTCTAGTCCAGGCAACAGAGTGACACTCTGTCTCAAAAAAAAAAAAAAAAAAAAAAAAAAGAAAAGAAAAGAAAAGAAAAGAAACCAAGCTGGAGAGCTGATCATGTAAGTTTGAGCCCAGAAGCCAGCAGGCCCAAGACCCAACAAGAACTGATATTTCAGTTCAAGTGTGAAGGAAGGGAGAAACAAACAAACCCTGATGTCCCAGCTCAAAGACTGTCAGGCAGGAAAAATTCCCTCTTCTCCTGGGGTCAGCCTTTTGGTTCTATTTTGACCACCAATTGCTTGGATGAGGCCCACCCACATTAGAGAGGGAAATCTGTTTTACTCACTCCACATTTTTATATGTTAATCTGTTCCAAGAAAACCCTATGGAAACACCCAGACTAATATTTGACCTAAAATCTGATGCCCAGTCAAGTCGACACCTAAAATTAACCATCACAACCTCACCCACCCCAAACACATTGCTATTATTTAATTTAACAGAAGCTATTAAATTAAAGGGAGAAACACAGCATAGGGGAAGAGGAAAGGAAAAAAGAGGGGCATGATCCCCACAAAAATATCCCAATATAATTTCTTCATCCTGATATCCAAGAGGGAAAAATATGTAATAGCTCGATATATGATAGTTTGTAAAATCAGTTGCTTGAATTACGAAACAAGTCACTGGGATATTGCTCAGTTTTGTGTAAAATTTTTTTAAAAATGACAGAAACCGAAATCAAAATGCTGAGTGCCATTACATGGAGAGAACGTTTCCTGTCACATCAGATTAGTTTCTCCCACTGACCCCACCCTGAACACTCTAGCCTCTCTCTCTACTCAGGGATTCTTTGCAAATGCAAGCATGCTGGCCTTTGGAGACCTAGGGCATGTGTTGAAGTGTCAGGGAACCTCCAGAGGCACCTGGGCCATTCACAGACTGATTGGTGGTGCAGTGAGTAGATTGAGACAACAGGGGATCTGATTACTTATTATGAGATATGAGTTGTTACAATGATGGGAGAGCGAGAGGGGATTGGGAGGAGAATGGAGATTTTATTGCAATTTAACAAAGAGCCTAAGTCCTACAGTCTCATCTAAGACTGGCACACCCCAGAGCTTGCTCCCCTATGTTGGTAGACTTAAACTAGGTGACAATACATCCTATTTTCTGGTAGCCCAAATGATTTCTTTCTTTACTTCACTACCCCAATGTCTCAAACGGCCACATGAATAATGCTGCAGAAAAGTTCTTAAATTAAAATGATTTCAAAAATTAGGTCGGGGATAAAAGCAGCTACCTTGCACGTTTCATATTCAGAATACTTTTCTGGTCGGCAGATGAAAGTATTTCTGACTTGAAAGACAGAGAGAGAGAGAGGGGCGGAGGGAGAGGGAGAAAGGTTCCTAATCTTAGGTGGGGTTAGTAGGCACTAGTGTTTGGCTTCAAATTGAGAATCACACAGAGGGGTAGTTGTCAGCCACTCAAATGTAGGTCACTTAACAGCATGGACCAGGCTGCCAACTTGGACATGGGTGTATGGAGAGGCAGGGGTTAAGAAAAGATGCATAAAATGCTCAGGAAAGGTGAACACGGTGGCACATGCCTGTAGTCCCAGCTATTCTGGAGGTGGGAGGATCATGTGAGCCCAGGAGTTTAAGGCTGCAGTGACCTATGATTGCACTACTGCACTCCAGCCTGGGTGAAAGAGGCAGAACTTCTCAAAAAAAATTACTCAGGCCTAGGTTTGTGAATGTTTGAACCTGCACTCAAGGCCTTCTCCAGCTGTCCTTCAGCTGCATTATATGCAGCTGGGATGGGGCACTCTTGTTATTCAAGATCCCACAGGCATCTTATAGGGGATGAAGGATCTTTCCAGAAGAAATCTTTTTTCCTTGTGTAGCTTACTTGCTTGGAAAAGATTTATAGACATATCAAATTTAGAACAGTTCTCCAGCCATCTCTCTCTTTGAGATGGGCTTTCTTCTTCTGTGGAAGTATCACCATGAGGTTCACCTAGCAATGGGGAAAGCCCACTGAGCATATAGAAAAACAGCTTGTGAAAATCAGGTAAGAAAGAATTGCTTAACTGGGACACAACAAGCAAAAAATATGAAGTAATTTGAATAACACTATAATTAAATTTTTTGTTTATTAAGAAATACACCTTAGCAGAATGGGTTTCAGCTCCATCGAAACCCATTCTACTAAGTGAAGTATCCCAAGAATGGATAGACAGGCACCACATGTACTCACCAGCAAATTGGTATTAGCTGATCAACACCTAAGTGGACACATAGGAACAACATTTATCAGGTGACGGGCAGATGGGAGGGGGGGAGGAGGGGATGGGTATACACATATACCCATATATGGGTATATGTATATACCCATAATGAGTACTCACCATACTCATACTCACCATAATGAGTGCGATGTGCACCATCTGGGGGATGGTCAGGTTTGAAGCTCTGACTGGAGGCGGAGGGCAGGGGCAATGTACGTAACCTTAACACTTGTACCCCCATAATATGCTGAAATAAAAAAAAAAGAAAGCATTTATAAACAAACAGAGAAGAAAAAAAAAAGAAATATACCTTATGCAATGACAACTTAAAAACTAAGAAAGAATACTTGAAACACACATAACACCCCCACCAATAAAAAAGACATAATAAATATGTAATATTGTATATTTCAAAATAACTGAAAAGGTAGAATTGGAATGTTCCTAACCCAAAGGAATGATAAATGCTTGAGGTGATGCATATCCCAATTACTCTGATTTGATCATTACACATTGTGTCTGCATCAAAACACCATATTCAGAAATCTCATAAATCTGCTTAAAAAGGACATGATTTAAACCTCATATCAAGGTTTTTCACAACATAAATATGTTTAAACAACTTATAATTCAACGGCTTAATTTCAAAACAAAACACCCCCCAAAAATATTTAAATGCGTCAGAGGAGAGTACCACTGGATAAGCATTTTATTTCCCGCATGACATACTGCCTTTGCATTAAAGGCTGAAAATGTGAAAACCTGTTCTGGATTTGATTGAAACTGTTTCATCAATAAAGATAATAAACATTTCGTTCAACAAAATAAAAAAAAACCCACCATATTCACCCCATAAATATGCACAACTATTATGTATCCATAATAATTAAAATTAAAAATTTAAAATGCACTTAAAATTATAGAGCTCTAAGAAGTTAAATAACCTGGGAGGGCACCGAAGATGTAAACAGAAAATTTACAGAAGAAATTTTAATAACCAATATAGATATGGCAAAATGATCTGTCTCATTAGTAATCATGAAAATTAAAATTAAAATCACAAACATGTTCATTTTGCTGGCAAAAAATTTAAAAGGTCTGATGTTATCATATGTTGGCAAGGATATAGAGCTATAGGGATATTTAGACTTTGCCAGTGAATGTGTAAATTGGTACAACCTCATTAAAAAACAATATGACAGTAATGTAAAATTAAAGTTGCACAACTTCCCTGAGCTGGTGATTCCAGTTCTTGGTATATACCTTTGAAATGTCCTTGAACATCTATGGCAGCAAACATTCAGAAAAACACTCATAACAATATTGTTTCTAACAGCAAGATCTGAATCAGTGCAAATGTCCATCACCTGGAGAATGGATTATGATATATTCAAACATCAAAAAATGGAAGACACACAATAGCAAAATGAAAGAACTAGACCTACACACAATAAAACATAATTGAGAAAAAAATTACAAAATACATATGACTATATATGTATGAAAAACATGCAAAACTATACTCATGTTTCTTAGAGATTCATACAAGTTTTAGTTAAAATATGAATAAAAAAATAGGAATAAAAATCATTAAATTCAAGACATCATTTTTCCAAGAAAGGAAGGAAAAATATTGGGGAGGGTTCCAAGGGGTATTTAGTTTTGTTGGCAATATGTATTTTTTATTAGGGTTCTGAAACCACAGATATTCAATGTACTATTTTAATATCTATTTGTGTATCTTAAATACAGTGAGTAAACTTTCTCTCTCTCTCTCTTTTTCTTTCTTTCTTTCTTTCTTTCTTTTCTTTCTTTCGTCAGAGTCTCACTTTGTCCCTGTGGGTAGCATGCAGTGGCATCATCATAGTTCACTGCAACCTAAAACTCCTAGGCTCAGGTGATCCTCCTGCTTCAGCCTCCCAAGTAGCTGGGACTAGAGGTGTGCACTACGATACCTGGCTGATTTCTCTATGTTTAGTAGAGGTGGGGTCTTGCTCTTGCTCAGGCTGGTCTCGAACTCCTGAGCTCAAGCAGTCCTCCCACCTTGGCCTTCCAGAGTGTTGAAATTAAAGGCATGAGCCATTGTGCCCAGCCCTATTTATTTTTAATTAACATAAAGTTGCATATATTTATTATGTACAGCATGATGTTTTGAAATATGTATGTCATTTATGGAATGGCAAAATAAAACTAACAAATGCATTACCTCAGTATGGCCCAGTGATAGACCATTTGACTGTAAAGAAAATAAAACTTTTTAAAAAGGAAGTCATGGTAGTTGTCAGTGTACGGTAATGTTTTTTTCCCTTTCCTTCAGAGCAAAAGATTGCTCACACATTTCTCCACATTTTCCCCAAAGCCATATAATCCATTCAAGGACGTAATAAGAAAGAACTGGGAAAACAAACAAAAATTGCATTTTACCTCAGGAAGATATTACACCATGGCTAAGTAACCAGACTGCCCTACAAAGTGAATATTCATTTTTGCTGTGTATGTGTATGTGTGTGTGTATGTGTGTGTTTAACCACCTTCCATTCCATCTTCTCTTTTTCTGGTCTCTTTGAGTTGGTTTTCCATTTTCTCTTGGCTTTCATTGAGCTTCCTTATAATCCATTTTTGGAATTCTTTACCTGCCATTTCAATATTTTCATTTTGGTCGGTAACCATTGCTAGAAAGTTGGTGTTGCCCTTTGGAGGTATCCTGTTGCTCTGATTTTTCATATTTCCAAAGTTTTTGCACTGATTCCTTCTCATCTGGAGTTGCAGTCACTTCTCATTTTTGGATTTACTTTTGTTTAGCTGGGGCATTCCCCCCATACACTTGTAAGGGCATGTCTGTGGCATATGTTGGGTAAGAAGCTTTGGCTTTGCTTGTGGGTGTTTGATAGTAGTCTAGGTTCTGGTCTTGGTTATAGATATCCTTGGCATGGTGGTTTTCTCAGATGGTAGTTGTAGGCTGGAGGAGTGATGAACTATATGTGTGGACAGATTTCCTGTCTTTCTTTGATGACAGAGGATGGAGGTTTTTGAGATCCTTCTTTTGTTCCCAGCTGTGTTGTCTTTTTAATAGTATTAATTATATTGGCAAACCCAGTTTAATTTCTGAGGCAATAGGTGGTGCTCGTGGGTAAGAATTGACCACACTCTGTATGATTGAGTCAGTAAATGCTGTAAAGGGCATGTAAATTGACCTCCCTATCAGTGGGTGGTGCTTTCCAGATGGAACAGGCTGCAGTGTTGTTTGGGGGACCTGTGACTAGCTCTAGCTCCTCAGGAGAAGCACTTGAATGCCTCAAGTGGTGGATGGGGCCCTGGAACTTCCAGATGAGTCCTTATTCTCTACCACAGCAGAGGCAGGTAGGAGAGTGAGGCTGGGCAGGGCTGGGTTGGGTGAGCCTGCCATCAGGGTCCATAAAAGCTGATAAAGTAGCTGTCTTGGCAGGGGTCAAAGGTCTGATCCCAGTCTTCTGGGGAAATCTGCCAGAGAAGGGCTAAAGTGGCCCCACCCAGCCAGAAAATCTGCTCATGGGGGAGGACCATGTGAGATTCATAATCTGGCTGTGAGGAGCAGATTTCACACTTTTCCCCTGTCTCTTGCTCTTTTGTCTCCCTGCGGAGTTTGCCAACAGGCAGAAGCCCAAACCAGCCCAGCTCCCCAGCAATGGCCCTGTGTGCTGGGGGCTTTCCTGTCCAGGATCTCACCCTGGGCTGAGAGCATGGCTATCCTGTGTGGGGAAGTGTGTTCCATGAGTGTGATGTAGCTGGTATACATGCTGCACTTTCTTTTCATTTTTGCCCGTGAGGGCTCCCTCACCTCCTGAGATTAGTTCACAAATCTCCCATCTGTGTCCCAAAACAACATGATTGAGTCCTGAAGGTATAGGATATGACCTGCGAGCCTGTCTCTGGGTCCCTGAAGATCAATCCCTGACTGTGCCAGTGAGATGTGTGCTGGTCCTGAGTTGCTTATGGTGTACTCAAGCAGGTTTGATGTCCCTTTGCTTTGGGTTGTGCCCTGCTCTGACAGAGCAGCTCAGCAAGCAGCACCAGGAAAGTCTGATGAGCAGAAAGCTCACAATCTGAGCACCCCTTAGTTCTCTACAGGTCTTCAAGAGGAAAGGTTTGAGCCCCACTCTCTGTGGAAGACCAGGCATGGTGGTTCCATCAATGGAGGGGAAGTAGCTGCTCCAGAGAGCCCCAGCTCAATTGTCTCTTTTGGCAGCTGTGGGCAGGTGGAGGGAAAAGGATGAGAAGAGTCTGAATGGAGGAAAGCTAGCACTCTGATCATCTCTGCCACCCTCTCCAGAAGGCTGTCCACCTGGAATGTCCAGGCTCTGGGACCATGCAGATCCCATAGGCCCCACCAGCCCCTGTGGATTCCATAGTCTGGGACAGAGTTGAGAAACTTTTGTGTGGGAATGAGTGAGAAGAAAACCAAAGGGCTGAAGCTCCCTGGGGAGGACAAAGGCATGCAATGGGTAGAGAAGCAATATGGCACCTCCCATCTTGGCTCAGTCTGTGGTAACCGGAAGCATCCCCGGCAGCCTGGTGCTTTGTCCTCAAGAAGCTCCAGTTCACTGGTGGCAGCAGCTTTGGGTCTTGTGAGGGCAGAAAGGCTCTCCAGCAGCTCAGGAGCCTGCTGACTGCCAGAGATGTGAGGGAGAGAGAAACAAACAACTCCACCTATGCTTTTTGCTGAACTCCAAGCCTCTTAGGGGTTGATCTTGGCTGCTATCTTGCTCCTGCTTTTTCTGCCCTGCAACTTCTTCCTGTGGAATCTCTGGTAGGTTGTGGAATTTTCCCTTGGAATTATACCTGATTTATGTTTGTTTGTTTTTCTTTTTCATCTAAAACTTTTTCTTCTTTCTGGGACGAACTGACAGGTGATGTCTCTGGTCAGCCATCTTGCCTCCACTCCACTATCTTCCTTTTTATCAAATATATTCATTTCCCTCTAAAGGATTCTCTCTCCTCCATTCACAACCCACAAACTTTGCATGGATCTCTGCGGAGGATCTGACCTCTGTCAAAGCCAGTCACCAGGTTACAGTCATTGACCCAAAAGATTTTGCAAGGAGTCCTTAGAAAGGGACCATTGTCACTTTATCATGCATTAGCTGAGACCAAGAATTATGTGCTTGAGCTGCTTCAGACTCCTTGTAAGCAGGAGGTTCTCAAGCTGTGAAAATTCATGAGGAGGAGAGCTAAGCGAAGAAACAGAGTAGGAGAAACCAGGTCCTGGTGGATTTGTCAAACCTTGGAATCAGTCTGTGTCTAATGCCAGTGTCACCTCTGAGCTCTTCAGAACTGAAGATCAATATGCTCTCTTAAGGAACATTATTTGGCTTTTCCCTTTCTTAGCCAAAATGGTCCTAAGTCATAAATCTTACAATACTAGTAAAATATCAAAATGAACTCTCTTGTTGGTAATAGGAGCAATCACAATTTTGGCTGAAAGGAGAGCACTCTGCCCTCCTGGCCTATCCATCTCCCACCTGCTGGGTCATCAGTTCCCTGAGATGCCTTCCTAAACACCTCAGCAGCTAACAAAGGAAACACAGCTGGCTCCACTCATATGCAATACCTAGTTCTTTTGTCACAGAATTGCCTAATCAAAACAACTAAAATTGCCTTTCCAGAAATTAAATCCTTCTTTTGACTAGAGACACTTATTCCAGCCAAAAACACTTGATGAAGACCCAGTGAGGGGGTCATTGTTATCTTCATTTTGAATAATGGAGAAAAATGAAGGAAAAGGAGATGAGTCTGTGGGGAGGTAATTTGTTTCTCCTGTCAGATGTTTTGCAACACAGGTGATGACCTAAATTCAAAGATTCTTTAAACAGCATGTACCCAGACTAATGAAAATCAAAGTTCAAGGACTTATTTCAATTCTGATGAACAATCCACCCATTTGTAAGGATTTATTGACTAGCTGGGGAATATTTAAAATTTGCATTTCACTTGCCACTTTAGAATTTTTTTCTAAGAGCATTTAATCTTCTTTCCTCTTTCTCTGTTCTGTAAAAGGTCTTGACTTGCTATTCTTAAACGAAGTTATCCTTGTCTGCTTCCTCTTCAGTGAAATGAAACCAACTTTAAATAACTCACCTACACAGCTGAATTTTAAAACTTTTGAAGAAATACTTTCTCCCAAAGTCCCTGCATGTTGTGATGCCACTTAGACTCTATTTTATCTTATTGCATTCCATTCTATTTTTTTTTTTTTTTGAGACAGAGTCTCACTCTGTTGCCCAGGCTGTAGAGTGCCGTGGCATCAGCCTAGCTCACAGCAACCTCAAACTCCTGGGCTCAAGAGATCCTTCTGCCTCAGCCTCCCGAGTAGCTGGGACTACA
>CAUYRT010087862.1:0-15693 GCA_963574885.1 Lepilemur ruficaudatus | reverse complement strand
TTTCTGTGGGTATCATTTTTACACTTTCCTATTCATGGTCACTTTCTCTGAACACTAGATGTCTCCCTCTAGCTCTGACTCACTCAAATACACAAACATTCCTGTTTTAGAGATTCTGGCCCATGGGTTACCCTGCTAGTTACTATCTCTCCCATTCACCTGGTTATACCTCATTACTGCTGACAGGCTGGGGAGGCAGGATTATTGACTCCGTCCCCTTATCCTGGCAGAGTGACCCCTACAAGCCATTTGGGCTCCTTCCCTGGAGGACTGCCTACTTGTTCTCTGCAAACTAGGACTCCTTTGTCTTCCATGATACAGCAGGGCAGGTTATTTGTATTAAGTAAACATTTATGAGAAACAACCCCCTTCCCAAAATAGAACCCCAAAGTAAAAATACAACCCTGAAAGATTATGAATTGTTTCTAGTGGAGATAAATTTCTGCAAATATATTTCAGTCTTTCCTTCTGTTTCTCTTGTGATTTAAGATGTTGCTTTGTGGTAGGGAAAAAGATTTTTGACCGTGGAGTAAAACATCAAGGAAATTCAACCCAGATTATTTAAAAACATGGTCCTCTCCAAAGGGAAATAATAAGGACAGTATTAGTGGTGCTGGGAGCAATATGGAAGATTATTGAACAAATGGATTAACTTGAATAAAACTCTGTGAATTGTCTCTCACAAATGTGTTTGTCAGTTTTGACAAAGTGTCATGCATTTGATTCCTTTTCTCAAATAGACACTTACGGAACTGTTTGTCCAGTTCAAATATCAGTTTGTTTCTCATTGATGAAGAGTTGCAGAACGCCCTGGTTGTAGGGTATATGTTGCTTATGTTTGTAAACTTCTCACAGCCCACTTACCGCCTGCACACAGAGTCACCAGGTGGATGTGTCTCTTTTGCATTGTAGGATTATCTCCTTTTTGTTTCTGTTTTCATTTCATTCAGCATTTCATACAGTGTGTGTACCAAGCAAGTAAGGAGTGTTCTGGCATTTTTTAAATGCCTGACAATACAGTCCTGCATCACTAAACAATGGGGATACATTCTGAGAAATGCATCGTTAGGTGATTGCACCATTGTGCAAGTACTATAGGGTGCACTTACACAGACCTGGGTGGTACAGCCTAACGCACACATAGGCTATATGGTATGGCTTATGGCTTCTAGACTAGCACCTGTACAGCATGTTACTGTACAGGTAACATGAATAGTGTAGGTAATTGTAACACATGGTAAGTATTTGTGTATCTAAACACAACTAAACATTAAAAAGGCACAGTAAAAATGCAGTATCATAATGTTACGGGGCTGGGCACGGTGGCTGACGCCTGTAATCCTAGCACTCCGAGAGGCTGAAGCAGGAATATAGCTCAAGGTCAGGAGTTCGAAACCAGCCTGAGCAAGAGCGAGACCCGTCTCTACTAAAAATAGAAATCAATTGGCCAACTAAAAATATATAGAAAAAATTAGCCAAGCATGGTGGCGCATGCCTGTAGTCCCAGCTACTCGGGAGGCTGAGGCAGAAGGATCACTCGAGGCCAGGAGTTTGAGGTTTCTGTGAGCTAGGCTGACACCATGGCACACTCTAGCCCAAGCAACAGAGTGAGACTGTCTCAAAAAAAATAATGTTATGGGACCACCATCATATATGCAGTATGTCATTGACCAAAATGTCAATATGTAGCGTATGTATAAAATCCTATCTTATTTAGGATATTATCATGGCTTAGAAGCAAAGAGGATCTTAGTGAGCAAATGGTGCAGATCATTCATCAGATCCATAAACTGATCCCAGGGAGGTGAAGTAACTCACCCAATGTCACAGGGAGGTAGGATTCTGGGCCTGTGGTTGCCCCTCTCTCCCACAGCTCAGGAGCTTAGAAGTATGTCTGTGAAGCAAAAAATAAACAAATGGAGACATCTTGGCTGTGTGTTGTAGTCATGGTGGGAAAAACTGCTTTATGTTAAGTTTGGATGAGAAAAGGCCAGAGGCATCTTGGTGGAAGCGACCATGGTAGATAAACAGACTAAACTGTCGTCTTGCCCACCCCAAAGGTTTCCAGAGCATTTATAGTTTGGAAGAACAAAAAAACAAACTAACGACCTCAGAACTTAATAACAAGCCCCATTTATAAACTAACAGTAATTCCTACATTCAACATGTTTATGACTCCATGCAATCTGTGTCTAAACATGTTTTATAAGCCATGGTGTTAACGCAAGCCTTGGGTTTGTGGTTATATTCCAGATGTGTAAAGACACTTTGGCAAAACAACTTGCCATCTCATAAGACCCTTATGTCTTTACATTGAGGGTCCGAAAACAAAAGAAGTTAGAGGACCTGTAGTGGAGGTTGGAGAACACAGTGCAATCACATTTTTATCTTGCTATGGGCCTTCCTGGAGTCTCATTAATTAAAGCTTTTAGTTTAGCAACTGGGTTGTATATATCATTTATCCTTCCTTTTTTTGTCAGCACAGAGAAAAAAAAAATGCTTGTAGGGTAGCTGAGTAATAACATTTTTAAGGCCACGGAAACTTTCTGCAAGGCTGTTTTTCCACACCAAATGGTGAATTGTTTCCATTTTCATCCAGGCTGGACAATGAGAGTCTTTAATTTTCATTTCACATGTGTTGTCAGGAAGAGGAGATTTATACTCTGATTCCACAGTGAACAGCTGAAAATCCTATTCAAAATACAGTATTTGCAATTTTTATAAAACATTTTAGAATGGCTCCTAAACTTTCTTAAATGAGAGTATACCAGTTGCCTCATTTCTGTTTGTGGTAAGCCATATGTTAAGGGAAATAGTTTGGGTATACTACAAATACTGTTCAGGGAAGTATTTATTTATTTAGAGACAGAGTCTCACTCTGTTGCCCAGGCTAGAGTACCGTGGTGTCAGCCTAGCTTACAGCAACCTCAGACTCCTGGGCTCAAGCGATCCTTCTGCCTCAGCCTCCCGAGTAGCTGGGACTACAGGCATGCACCACCATGCCCGGCTAATTTTATATATATATATATATTATTTTTTTCCAGTTGTCCAGCTAGTTTCTTTCTATTTTTTAATAGAGACAGTCTCGCTCTTGCTCAGTCTGGCCTCGAACTCCTGAGCTCAAACAATCCTCCCGCCTCGGCCTCCCAGAGTGTTAGGATTACAGGCGTGAGCCACTACACTTGGCCCAGGGAAGTATTTATGAAAGAACTTTTACTTACTTTTTCCTTATACTAACACATTGCACAGGATGAATTGCCACTAAAATTGATGAAATTTTGATTGTCATAAATGAAAGAGGAATGGCATCTATTATATAAAGTAGGAAAGAGTTTCCTAAACCTCAAACACATAAGGACCACCTTCACAACTTTAATCATGTCTGTGCTACACCTGAATTTATTACTTATTTAAAGCAATTTACTTTTTAGAAATCTTCCTAAACAAGAATGTGAAATCTCAGGCTTGTTTTGTTAATTATATCTTTTCTAATACATAGGAGAAGAAAGCATAATTATCTAAAATCACCGTACATACTAGTGATACAATTGACACATTGTTATTAATCAAATAGTATTACCCTAGTCACTGAGATTAAAGCATGGGGTTTAACCTGGCTCTAGCCACAGGATTTTAGGCAAGTGTGTCACTTTCTGGACCTCAGCAGCATCATTAAAAGAATGAAAATACCATCCCCAAACTGTTAAAACTAATTGATAAATTCAGTAAATTTGTATTTTTGCAAGATACAAAGTCTAAATACAAAAGTCAGTAGTGTTTTCATACACTTAGAACAAACTATCCAGAAAAGAAGTCAAGAAAGCAGTTCCATTTACAGTAGCTACAAAAAAGTTGAATACCTAGGAATACATTTAACTAAGGAAGCAAATGCTCTGTACACTGAAAACTATAAAACATTGATGAAAGAAATTGAAGAAGACATAAATAAATGGAAAGACATCTCATGTTTATGGAACGTAAGATTTAATATTGTTAAAATGTCCATTCTACCCAAAGTGATCTACAAGTTTGATGCAATCCCTATCATAATTCAAATGACATTTTTGTCAGACATAATAAAACAATCCTAAAATCCATATGGAACAGCAAAAGACCCCAAATAGCCAAAGCAATCTAGAGTGAAAAGAACAAAGCTGGAGGCATCATACTACCTGATTTCAAAATATACCACAAAGTTATAGTAATCAAAACAGCATGGCACTGGTATGAAAACAAACACATAAATCAATGGAACAGAAAAAAGGGGAAAATACCTTTGAATATAGAATTTTATATTCAGTCAAATTATCATTCAAATGGGAGAGAGTAATGGGAAAAGTCCCCTGTATTCAAGGGCTCAGAGCACTCGCCATACAAAGATACTGAAAACACTTTTGGAAGAAGATCTCAAAGAAAGAAAGGAAAAAAAAAAAATCCAGGCAGTGCTGCAAGAGATACAGAGGAAGGAGAGGGGGGAACAGTTATCAAAGACAAAAGAGATGATGCTTTCAAAACAAGCTTGAATTAGGCCGGGCGTGGTGGCTCACGCCTGTAATCCTAGCACTCTGGGAGGCCGAGGTGGGTGGATCACTCAAGGTCAGGAATTCCAAACCAGCCTGAGTAAGAGTGAGACCCCGTCTCTACTAAAAATAGAAAGAAATTAATTGGCCAACTAAAAATATATATAGAAAAAATTAGCCGGGCATGGTGGTGCATGCCTATGGTCCCAGCTACTCGGGAGGCTGAGGCAGAAGGATTGCATGAGCCTGGGAGTTTGAGGTTGCTGTGAGCTAGGCTGACGCCACAGCACTCTAGCCCGGGCAACAGAGCGAGACTCTGTCTCAAAAAAAAAAAAAAAAAAAAAACAAGCTTGAATAAAAATTATATATTTCCTAGAAAACACCCATGATGACAAATAAGTGTGTCCGTGTGTGGGGGGATAAGTTAACTGGGCATGAGAGTAAGGTGGAAGTAGCTGCCTTATGAAGGGGAAACAGAGATGCTGATAAATTTAAGAACGTAATTGGGATAAACAGATATGAACTGAGAAATTGGGTGCAGCTATCACAAGAACAAAAATAGAGTATAATTATTTCTATTTGAAATTTTTCAAGCCTTCAGAAAAGTAACAGGGAGAATGCAGAGAACATCCATGTACCCTTCACCTCCTCAGTTGAGCAGATGTTAACATTTTGCAACATCAGCTTTATCAAAATCTTTTTCTCTCTCCATATATAATTTTCATTTGAGAGTAGTTGCTGACATAATGACACTCCACCTTCGGCGTGCATGTCCTAAGAACATAGATGTTGTATTACATAACCCCAACATAATTCTCACATTCTGAGACTTTATTTTTATTGATTGATTTATTTTTAGAAACAGAGTCTTACTCTGTCACCCAGGCTAGAGTGCAGTGGCGTCATCATAGCTCACTGCAGCCTCAAACTCCTGGGCTCAAGTGATCCTCCTATCTCAGCCTCACAAGTAGCTAGGACTACAGGTGTGCACCACCACACCCAACTGATTTTTGTATTTTTTGTAGTGATGGGGTCTAGCTGTGTTGCCCAGGCTGGTCTCCAACTCCTGGGCTCAAAATCTCCTCCTGCCTCAGCCTCCTGAGTTGCTGGGATTATAGGCATGAGTTAAAGTTCCCCACCCAGCTCAGGGAAGTTTAACATTATTTTATACACAGTTTAGATTCAAATTTCTCCCACGGTGCCAATAATGTCTTTTAGAGCTTTTCAGAGGTTGGGGTTTGAGGGATCCAGGATCCAATGAAGGATTATGCACACTGTAACCGACTCCCTGAGCAAGAGTGCTTTTTTGCAGTTCTCTTATGTTTCAAGTTCTCAGGCCAATAATATCTGCTGACCAGCACTTTGTAATTCTCTGTTTCACTGATACCCTTCCTTTTGAGTTGTTTGTCAGAAACAGTGGACCCTCCTAATAGTAACAAGATAATCACAAGCCTTTACACTATCCCATTGTTTAGAAAAGTCAAGACAAACAGCATTCCACCACAAATCTTGCCCAAGGACCTGCTGGGCAACCTACTCCCCACCACGTGCATGCGCACAAGACTAAAAGGATACCCGATGTTCCCCCCTCGCTCCTTACACACTAAAATCTCCACCCTGGGAGGGGCTTAGCCTCCATTTTTTTGATCATGCGTTGTATGTGCCAGGATGATTCCTCACTGCGCTTGCGTGCTCTGCGCTCCATCCTAAACACATAATGATGCTCACTCACTTTATGCGTTATTCTTACACCTCCAGAAAAACCTCCGACCCTGTCAGTCAGGGAGGCAGATTTGAGATAATTCTCCCACCTCCCAGTTGATGTCCGCCATAATAAATCTCCTTTCTTCCTCGACCATCCTCATTGTCTCAGTAACTGGCTTTCTGTGTGGCAGACACCAGGGGGAAGAAGCCCTCTTGCGGGTTCATTAGCAATAGCATGTAGCTGTCAGCTTTCTGTAGTCTCCTTTAATCGAGAGGAATTTCTCTGCCTTTTTAATTTCTTTTGTTTTTTTTACTTTAATGACACATGTTTGAAGAGCTGAGGCAGTTATGTTGCAAAAATGTCCCTCAATTTTCTCCTTCGTTGCTGTCAGACTGAAATTAAACACTCTAGTAGGAAAAGCACCAGGTGTCCTTTTCAAAAGACACGCCCTGATTTACATAATCCACTTAACCAAGTTTAGCTCCATTTCTTCATGTATAAAATAAGAATTATAATACTAGCCTCATATACTTGTGAAACATACGCTCTCAAGAAATATCCGTTCCCCCTACACAATTCTTACAATGAAATCTTTTAACTTCCCAACAGAAAAAAAAAAAAGAGCTAACCCAGGCTGCACCTACATGATGCCAGACACAGATGAAAATTAATAAACTAATACAATCACTGAAAAAAAAAGACACATGATGATGTTTGTCCCATTATTAATGATCCTAAACTTCACCACGTGGTTAAGTTGGTGTTCACTGGTTTTCTCCATTTTAAAGGTCTCCCCCACCTGCATCTTTGAATTAAGAAAGGATCTGTGGATTCCCACTAATGGTTGAGGCATCCGTCGGTGGTTCTTGCTGCAAGCAATTTTTATTATGATGTTTGTAAACCGGTGATTTTCCTATTTCTATCATTGCTTCTACATTTGTTAGTTGGCATTCGTCTGTAAGAAGAGCTTTCCCTTCTTTCCCTCCTGCTATTTTCATTTATTCGGTTGTTCAATATTTTAAGTATAAGTATGAACTCGCAGATTCTTTTTTATTTCATGTGTTACGAGCTATTTCTATCATTATGTATTTTGATGCTCACATTTGGCCAGTGGGAGCCTCTTCAAGCTGGTTCCCATGTCCTTTTGAAGCACCCTCATCAGTTTTTAAGAATTTTTCAATGAGATGTAATTTTTCTGCCCTAACCCTGGAATCAGCCATTTCTCTAAGCAGTTCTTCTTTTTACTAGAGAAAGGTATTTAGAAACCAAGATCTGGTATGTTCCTTGCTACTAA
This sequence comes from Lepilemur ruficaudatus, assembly GCA_963574885.1. Lineage (NCBI taxonomy): Eukaryota > Metazoa > Chordata > Mammalia > Primates > Lepilemuridae > Lepilemur > Lepilemur ruficaudatus. Next base: position 8,174 of record CAUYRT010087862.1, on the reverse strand, counting down.
GAGTGTCATTGCTTTTAGAACCATTCAGTTGGACAGAGCTGAGGAAATCAATTTTTTAAAGATGATTAATTGATACTGATACCTTGTCATTCCACAGGGTTCTTCCTCTTATATCTCCTGCTCCCGCCATGAGAACTGTAGTTCCTACAACATCGATGTATTCACTCAATCACTCAACCCTACAATACACACAACATAGTTTTAGAATTGCTCCATGTGTCAGTCAGTATTACTACTAACAATAAATGTTCTTTGCAGTCTTTTTTATCCTTACGTTATAGAAGTTACCCTTTTTCTTCTTCTGAATATATTATTGGTATTCAGGTGGATTTTAGGTTTATTTGCTAATTTGTATTCAATTTTAGGGTTTCTTTTTCCCTATCCTTCTTAATTTTATTTTATGCCTTTTAATATATAAGGCATTGGCCAGTCTCAAATGAAAAAGCTATGTAAAAAGGTGTGCTCGGAGAAGTCTTACTCCCCTTCCTGTCCCTCCCACCCCTTTTAGGGAGGGGGAAAGTTATAATGTGTGCCACAGGCAGTGAGTTAATGAGATCACAATGACAGAATGAAATCTCAGCCTTCCATATAGCCAAGCAGATATAATCCAGGGCACACCTGTCTCAAGATAAATGATAACTTGTCCTCATGGAAGGGGACTTGACACACAAATGCTATACATTCTTTCATAGTTCACCCTAAATTCACGTGGTAATTGAGTGGCCATCTATGCTAATTACCTTCATTCTATGGAAAGATTAAACTTCTATCTCTATGACAAGCAGGTCATGGAGACAGATTGGAGCAAGGCTCCAGGTTAAACTTCCACGGTGACAAGAAGATAAGAGCGCTATCTTCCTTGATGTTTACATTTCAAAGAGATGTGTGTGCTCTTCAGCAGCACATACACTAAAATTGGAATGATACAGAGAAGATTAGCATGGCCCCTTCACAACAATGACACACAAATTCGTGAAGCGTTCCATAAAAAATTTTTTATTTATTTATTTATTTATTTTTATTGCAGCATATTATGGGGGTACAAATGTTAAGGTTACGTACATTGCCCCTGCCCCCCTCCCCCAAAAAAATTTTTTTTAAATTAAAAATCAGGCCGGGCGTGGTGTGGCTCACACCTGTAATCCTAGCACTCTGGGAGTCCGAGGCAGGCGGATGGCTCAAGGTCAGGAGTTCGAAACCAGCCTGAGCAAGAGCAAGACTCCCGTCTCTACTATAAATAGAAAGAAATTAATTGGCCAACTAAAGATATATATATAGAAAAAATTAGCCAGGCATGGTGGCTGGCGCATGCCTGCAGTCCCAGCTACTCGGGAGACTGAGGCAGAAGGATCGCTTCAGCCCAGGAGTTTGAGGTTGCTGTGAGCTAGGCTGACGCCACGGCACTCACTCTAGCCCAGGCAACAGAGTGAGACTCTGTCTCAAAAATAAATAAATAAATAAATAAATAAATAAATAAATAAATAAATAAATAAAAATTAAAATTAAAAATCAAAGGGATGGTTCCCAGACCCTTAAAAAAAATTCCTGGGTGTTAAGCTGTCTAGAGGCTTAACTTTTTAAAAGGTTTTACATGCATATGAAAGGGATCAAGGAAAAGAAACATAAATACAGTTTTATCAAGGAAATGCTCTAAGAGTAGAGAAGGGGGAGGAGGTCTTTTTCCCTTTGGGCAACAGGGAAAATTCAGTTTTATTTTTCTTTACCCTTATATAACAAATATCCTTAATTTCTGGTTCATCCTTCCTGTGTGTAATTTTGCAGATGAAAGCAAACACATATAAATGTTCTTATTTTGTCCTTTCCCTAAGTGTTAATTCTAATAATAGATGCCCACCGTGGAGTAGATCCCCCAGACAAAAATGGACAGAGGCTCTTTCACAAAACACCAGACATAGTATTTTGGGTACCCATCCCTGGGAGAGTTTTATATAAGGTTAAGAACCATATATTTTTTAAAAACTGCTACAGTAATGATACTGAAGCACCGTATTTGAAAGAACTTTCCACTCTCTAAACTTCCAGAGTCTTCTGCAATCTCAATGAACTGGAATTAGTCACCTTGTGAACTAAAATAAAATCTTAAGTGTCTCCCACTAGCTGAGTGAATGGACACCCTCTTGGCCAAGGGGATATCCTAAAACTAAATTGCCTGCCAGGAGGAGGTCAGACAGGCCTCACTATGCCCCCCTCCTTTCTTGGAGACATCCTTTGTAACCCGTTAACAGGCATAAGGGTACTATACAAACATGCAGTTCGTCATTTTACACAACAAATTTATGTCTGGTGGCTTGTCTCTGATAGACAGAGCCCCTTATCTTAAAACATTCCAAGCCTTTAGACAAAGCTTCATGTCTTTAACCAATTACAAAGAATCTTTAAACCCACCTATAATCTGTAAGACTCCTAATCAACATGGCCCACCTTTTCAGGCCAAACCAATAATGCCTTCCACATATTGATTTATGACTTTACCTGTAACCTCTGTCTCCCTGAAATGTGTGGATGGAAAAATCCAAAAACTCTGAAATATTTGAAAGAAGTTTATTCTGAGCCAAATTTGAGGCCCATGACCCGGAGCCACTCCCAAGAAACCTTGAGCAAGTGGACTCGATGTGGTTAGGTTACAGTTTGGTTTTATACATTTCAGGGAGACAGGGGTTACAGGTAAAGTCATCAATCAATACGTGAGAGGCATATATTGGCTTGGCCCAAAAAGGCGGGACATCTCGAAGGGGGCGGCTTACAGGTTATAGGTGGGTTTAAAGATTCTTTGGCTGATAATTGGCTGAGAGAGTTAGGCTTTATCTAAAAGACTAGAAAGGAAATGCTCAATTTAAGATAAAGGTGTGAGGCCGGGCCCGGTGGCTCACGCCTGTAATCCTAGCACTCTGGGAGGCCAAGGTGGGCGGATTGCTCAAGGTCAGGAGTTCAAAACCAGCCTGAGCAAGAGTGAGACCCCGTCTCTACTATAAACAGAAAGAAATTAATTGGCCAACTAAAAATATATAGAAAAAATTAGCCGGGCATGGTGGCACATGCCTGTAGTTCCAGCTACTCGGGAGGCTGAGGCAGTAGGATCGCTTTAGCCCAGGAGTTTGAGGTTGCTGTGAGCTAGGCTAACGCCACAGCACTCACTCTAGCCTGGGCAGCAGAGTGAGAGTCTGTCTCAAAAAAAAAAAAAAAAAAAAAAGATAAAGGTGTGAGCACTCTGGGAGGTCGAGACAGGAGAATGTTTCAAGATATGCATATGCTAGGATGCTTGAGTTAAGATGGGTGCTTTCTATCTATTAGGTGATGTTAATGCTATACGGGAATCAGGTTTGGGAAATAAACCGCACTTTATTTGGTTAACAAAACCTGCTTAGTGGGAATTTACCATTTGTGAGCATGGCTCATCTGGCCTCCTTAGGAAGGAATTTTGAGCAAAAGAAAAAGATCAGAGTTCAGTCCTCAAATGTATAAAAAACCAAACTGTAACCCAGCCACAGCCAGTCCACTTGCTCAAGGCTTCTTGGGTGTGGCTCTGGGTCATGATCGTCAAATTGGGCTCAGAATAAATCTCTTTAAAATTACTTTACAGAGTTTGGCTTCTTTTCTGTTAACAACCTCTTCGTAATGTCAGAAAACCTGAGTTGAGTTAATTTACCTTCCCTTTCTGGCTACCAGGAAATGAAATTACCCAATTGTTAGGGTGGAAAATACTAGTAGGTGCTCAGGGAACGGGTTGAGAAAGATTACTCACACAGAGATTAATATAAAAGTAAAAAAGTTTATTTTATCCTTTAGGACAGAGAGAATGGGGAGGGGGGCGGGGGGAGAGAGCAGAGAGATGGGGTGGCATCCCAAAGAAAGAGAAGGGAGATGCCAGCAATGAGGCCAGGTGGCTTGTTGCTTTCATGGGGACAAAGAGAAAAACAATAATTATTGTGGAGTAATTAGCAGGCAGTCGCAAGACATCCAGTTGTCCACCTTTCTAGTTTCTTCTGCTCCTGGAGACTTGGTTATCTTTGAGATGTAGTCAGCCCTACATCACAGGGAATATGATTTGGGGCAGGAAACAAAGGCCTGGAGTTTACCCCCTGCTGTCTGGTCTGGGAGGTCCTTGGGAACCCCTTGAGGCTATAGAAACAGATTCTAAAGGCTGTGAGCTAGAGAATGGGAAGAGAAAGATTTACATTTCCTTTCTTTTGGCTCTTATCAGATGTTTGTGGAAACAGTCCCAGCAGGGTGCTTGTGCTGGCTTGGGCCACAAACAGCAAAGAATAGGAAGAGCTCCAGTTGGATCTTTAGCTGTTACTAGGAAATTGGGAGATTCAAGGCCACTCTAACACCAATCAAAACAAGATAAGATCTGAGAAAGACAAAGTTCCCTTAGAAGGAAGACCAGATTTGCATGAATCTTACAAGTACTTTACTCTTCAAGGAAAGGGTAACAAGATAGCAAGCCTCTGAGAGTTGGTAAATAAGTCACATTTTAATCCCTTGTTGTTACTGTTGTCCTTTCCCCTTGAGAGCAAAAGGCAGCAGACTTTTGTAATACAATGGAATGGACCAGGGCCCTGGGCTTTAAGTGACAGCTCTGTTCAAACTGTTAAGCTCACCTGGCTAGCTGTATCACCTTGGGTAAACTGTATCCTTTCTTTGAACCTGGGTGCCTACTTCCCTCTTGTTTTGTTTATCTCCTTTTATCCCCATTTCCCTACTGTCCCCACTCCTGGACAACAATTCCAATGTGTCTGGTGTGCATGTATTCTTGCAAAATACACATTGTTGTTTTGTGAGTGTGTATTTTTAATTTAAATGAATAGTATTGTGACTTAAAGACCCATTCATGTGGCAATATGTCAGTCGCTACTAACTGGCATCTTGGAGGGGCTCTGAGGACACTGAGTTTGGTAACTGACTTAATCTAATTTTCATTGACTTTTTGACAATTTGCCAACAAGGGCTGGCTTACCCACATTCCATATTGCTCTCTTGAATGGGGAAAAAATCTGTCTCTAAGACAGGGTGAGAGCTGATATCCCAACTGAAATCTACATGGTTTGTGAACGAGACAGATAACAACAGAAAAAGAAAACCCAGGCTGGCCAACCAGCATAGCTCATCCTGGAGGCCTCCACAAATCTATCTTAATTTTGCTTGACTTAGCTAGAATTGCATTAGACTACACAGGATATGAGATGAAATCCTGTGTGTGGTCCTCTTGTGATCAGAACACCAGAAGGCACTGCAGTTTTACAACGGGTGAGACTGAGGGCGTATGAAGGAAGGTAACCATCAAAGTCACATAGCCAATTTGGTGGCAGACCTAGGTCCCTAAAGTTCACTCTTCCACCAAGCTGCCTGTCAGCAGTGTTGGAGGAAACATCCAAAGTAATGTTCTCAACAGCATGCTTCACCTCCCAAATATTTTACAGATTTTATCCAAGAATGATGTATTAAGAGTGAGAATAGTTTCTGTCATTGTTAGTTGCCTTTAACCCCTGCCCCAGCCCCCACATCCTGTTCATGTTCCTGGCACCTGCCTTTGATACTGTATCCATAGCAATGTGCTAATACTGTAAACACTCTGCAGGCCCAGGGGTTTTCTTGCCATTGGTTAATGGAGCAGCAATAATATGTTGCACATGTACACGGAACAGTGGTGTTCACAGCATTTATGAATCTTTAACATCTGCACAGTCGGAGAGTTTGTGGCTTATGTTCTGGGTGTTACAGAGCATTTCCTAGGAAACTGAAAATAAATACATTAGGAAATTTCAATTTTGAGTGTGTCACTAATGTCCTGGTATCCTGTCATGCCTGCCACAAAACACTCTTTGACCAGAGGGCAGATTTCTTATGAAATCCCATCATATTCTTTGAATCTGAGGAATCCTACAGAACAGCTTCCATATTAATAAAAATAAGAGCAAACATTAATCACTCTCTCACTGTGTGTCAGGCATTACGCTAAGAGCCTTGCTTGCACTCTTCCATTTAATTCTCACTTTAAACCCCGGGAGGTAGGTACTGCTAACCCGTTTTTCCCAGTTAGAAAACTGTGGCCAAATGAATTAAGTAGCTTGTTTATAATCCGCACTAGTGAGTAGGAGAACCAGGAATCAAACCTGTATTTCAAAGCCTATTTGTGTACCATGTGTTCAGAGCCTATCAATTATAAATTACAGAGGTAACCTTAGCATAAAATCACTGCTCAGTATCAATATATTCACAGTGAAATAGGTTTTCCCGTGGCTGTGGTTTGGCTATATCCCCCAAAAGTTCATGTGTTGGAAACTTCACTCTCAATGCAGAGGTGTTGAGAAGTTGGACATTTGAAAAATGATGGGTCATGAGGGCTCTGCCTTCCTGAAAGAATTAATTCATTCCTGGCCTAATACATTAATGGATTATCGAGCAAGTGGGTTAGTTTTCACAAGAGTGGATCTGTTACAAAAGCCAGTTTGGCCATCTGTCCTGAGCCCTGCATCACCTCGGGACTCTGTGAGTCCCCACCGGCAAGAAGGCTCTCACCAGATGCAGGCCCTTGACACTGGACTTCCCAGCTTTTAGAACTGTAAGAAATAAATTTATTTTCTTTATAAATTAGCCAGTCTCAGGTACTCGGTTATAGCAACAGAAAATTGACTAATACACCTGTGAAATAAATATTTAAAATGAACTCTACCATCTAATTTCATTTTTTATATATATATTGGGGGGTCTTCTGGTGAGGACCAGAAAACCTGCCAGACAAATTCTAAAAGAGCTGTAACACTACCATCTAATTTCTTACATAAAAATTATATTTCTACTTCATGATACTCCTGATTTCTCACTATAAGGAGTTAATTCAAGAGGACGAGGAGGGGCTAGCTCAGGAGTACAGGGTTGGGAGGGAGGGTTGATGTGGCATCAATCCAAGTTCATGTCACAAGTTCACATGGCACCTGGGCTTCTCAGAGTGGGCGTGGCCAGGCCCCTCCCCTGGACATGTGAAAGATAATAACTTCTGAAATGAAATTAATCAGTATAATAATTCAATTTTGTTACACACAAATTTACGTTTACATATGTAAACATTATGTAAAAGTAATGCTAGCTTATTTGATAAGTAAACAGGTGTAAGTTTAAGAAAAAAAATCCAAGTAGAATAAAAATGTATGCTTGCATTATACAATAATAAATGTGGACATTTCCAGAGTTCTTTTATTCATATACTGTATAAGAAGACATACATGTGTATATTATTATATACCCTATTTGTTTCCACTTATATTTTAGGGATCTTTCCTATTGGTACAAAAAATAACTTTCTCATTCTTTTTCTCTTACAGCTGCATAAAATCCTATTATATGGCATGACATATACTTTTGCAATGAAAAATCTTGTCTGTTATCTTATTTGCATGTGTCAGAATATACCTGCATTCCTGAGTCAAAGGGTATGCACATTTGCAGTTTTGATTGATAATGTCAATTGCCTTACAGGGGTGACTTCAATAAACACTCTCAACATCAGTGTATAAAAATGAGTCCATTTCAAAATAATTTCCAGAATCTTAAGGTAACTTGAAACCTTGGACTGATTTAATTGACAGATATTTGTAGGGTAACTAAATAATTTCTAGGAAAAATGGAAGACTGAAACATGTATTTTGAAGCATAATTTAAGTTTATACACTTTTGCTTCTTTTGAAATGTGCTACAGAGAGCCCACGTGTTTGGGTCTGTTGATGAGCTTGTTTTTGCCACTTTGAGAAGTTATTCCATAACAGATGCACATGGCTGTGGAAAATTGTGTCAATGTATCCATAAGTTCTGCCCCTCTGCTAAAAGGATAATGGGTGACAGGTCACAGCTACAAGTGTGATATAGACGTTGCTTAACAGTTATCATTAATGTAAGTGATTGACACTACACTTAGGAGCAATAGTTTGGAGAAATACAGCTGTGTGAGTGCTTTTGTTTTTCAAGGAAAAGAAAGTACTGTAGTTTTGTCTTAAAGCAGCAGCACTCAGACTAGGTTTTTTTTTTTTTTTTTGAGACAGAGTCTTGCTCTGCTGCCTGGGCTAGAGTGAGTGCCGTGGCATCAGCCTAGCTCACAGCAACCTCAAACTCCTGGGCTCAAGCAATCCTTCTGCCTCAGCCTCCCGAGTAGCTGGGAC
>CAUYRT010087860.1:0-14732 GCA_963574885.1 Lepilemur ruficaudatus | reverse complement strand
ACATGTGACACATGACGAGAGTGACTACAGCGGGACCACGCAGGTCAAACAAAGAGGCCGAGAGGCGGCAGAAGTCTCCAGGCCAGACACCATCACCATGAGTCAGATGTGGCCTCAGGCCCAGGCCTGTCGGGTTCACCATGTATAAGCCAGTCTGTATTTCACCCTTGTCATGAAGAGAGGATTCTATTAAGTACTTATCAGTTGGTTTGAAAGCTTGCGACCTTCAGCCAGCTCCCACTGAAGAGGTTGTGCCCAAGGGCCCATATAATCTCTGAAGACTCTGTGCGTGTTCGTTCCTGTCTTCTCCCTGGCTTAGGACTCAGTGCCACAGTTAAACAGAGGGGAAAACACATCTGGGGCATCGGCACAGGCCACGTAGTCAAATAAATGCTCTTTATGTTGAGCCAACTCAATTGCAAATAAAGTGAAACAAATAAGGGATGAAACATACATCTTAATTTTTAAAAAGTTGTCTTCAAATGTCTTATTTGGCTTCATGTGGCTACGTGGAAATACTTCCAACAAAATGCTACTAATGCAAGTAGGAGGAGCAGGTACACTCACCAACCTCCTTCCTTTGGTCATTAAGGAAAAGACAGAGCTAAAAGCACAACATTTATAACCTTTAAATGTGGGACAGGGCACGGTAGCATGTAGACAGTACCTGAGGTTGGGTGCCCACGTGCAGAATGACGTGGAAAGTTGAGACCACAGTCCCAGTGATCCAAGTGGGCAGAATAATTTTTCCCAGACATCTGCAATTCCTTAAGTCATCTTGTAAACGTGGATGTCTTAACTTGCAGGGCTTCGTAAATCCAGAATCACTGCGTGCGCATCTGCAAGCAGCTGAGAGAGCGAGCGCCACAGAGCACATGCTTCAGACTAGGAACTTGGAGGCTGGCTAGACGAACCGGCCCTAGTTCACCACTTACTGGCTGTGAGCAAATCATACCCACCCGGACCTCTGTTTTACAGTGCCTGGCACGGAGTAAACACGCTGTGTATTAGCTATTACCATTAAGAAACCATAGGGTTCAGGTGGGTGGGATATGACAAACTCATTTCACACATGGCCTTGTGGAGGGCCCTGGGAATAGGCAGTGTCTCCCTGAGGCACATGGCCAGACACACTGGTCACCTGCCTTGGGCAGCTGCTGCAGAGAAACTACCTCTCTGGGCCAGGTAGTCACTGCAGAAAGGTGCACTTCAGGTATACGTAACATTAGAAATGCCAATGACTGTGTAGTGTTAATATTGCAGGGTCATCATTTTGGCTCAAACACCACGCAGAGGTGCAAAGGTGCCTCCGTTTCTACAACCTACAAGCTGGAGGGCACACAAGAGAGCAGGCCCTACACCTGCCGAACCAGCACTGTTTTCTGTTCTAAGTGTTCTGTTTTCTGTTCTAAACCAAGTCTAAAGACTCAGGTTTTTAGATTTATATCCCTCTGCTACCGCCACCCTTTAGGGGAGACTGGTCTGATCCAGTGCTTGGAATGGAGTGCGCGACATCCCCTGGACTTGCCTGCTCTTTGGGACCTGTGCTGTGACTGCCAAGCCCTTGTCTTCGTCATTTCTGCCGTTTGCCACGTCTGAGTCTCCTGCAGCCACATTATCTGGTCCCAGGTCTCTCTGCTTATCTGCAGCCTTCTGCTTGCAGCCCCAGCCCCTTTGCACAAGCCAAGGCCCCAGGAGCAGAGCTGCAAGCTCCCTGTCCAGCCACCAGCCTTCCAGACCCTGACTGGGGACAACCCATGGGGAGCCATCTGAACAGCCTTCCAGCTGCCCTCCCATCACCCACTCCTGATTAGGACTTCAGCCTCAGGGGGAAGATCCCTCTCTCTACTCCATCTTCCTTCCTTGCACCCTCCAGGATGGAGGAGGTGGGTGTCCCTGTCCCTCTCTGACAGCATTTCCCCCAATCCTCCAGATGCCAGCCCATCATGGCTCAGCCCAGAAGGTGGGCGAGGTGTCCCCATTCCCTGGGGAAGGTGCTCTATGGTCCAAACCCCCAGGAGAGACTCTTGAAAGGAGAGCCACCAACAGGGATGACAAAGATGAAAACCCATTGTTTCACTATCTTACAACCGCCATGCACAGTTGTGTGTGTGTGTGCGTGTGCACATAGGTTTATTAAATAGTCACACTTCAACTTAAAATTAGCCATAATTCTTGAATGCACAAAACAAAGGAAGTGATGCAAACATATCTTAGTCAGTTGGTTTAGCTTCTTAGAGTAGTGGTCCACAAACTATTTGGACCACCTTCCTCCCTCAGGATTAAGGTTTTAATCATACTCACTATGATATTCAATTTATATTTAGCCATAAATTGTATGCATATGCTATTGTGTCACTATTTTGTATATACTACAACATACAACAATTTTAAAAGAATGAGATAAAAGCTAGTATCATAAAAATTCTAATATTTTCTTTCTCCTTGTGGATTGCACAGTGCTAATCATTCCAGATGGTCCAGTCAACCTGTCCCAGGGGGGAAAAATACCCCTAGAGCCATCTCGTCTGAGTCACCTTCTTTAACACCATCATGTCAGCTCAGCAAGGGGTATCCCTGGTCACAGGTCCACTTGAGAAGACAAGCGGTGATTTGGCTCAAAAGATCCCATTCCCACTCCCGGGTGACACCTAGTCCCTCGCCACCGCGCCACAGGTCACCCTCTCAGGTGCAGGGTAACACAGGACCAGGAGGGGCCGGAAGCCTGGGGGGAAAGGGAGCAAGTGTGGTGGTTACTGTTGTCAGTGAGCGAGTTAATGTCCTTTCCCAAAGGCATCGTTTTGCTCAGCATCCTAGACTTTCTTCTCGTAAATGTCATAAACATACTTAGCACAACCGTAAAAACGCCATTTAGATCAAAGTGATGCAGCGTCATCCCTGTCTGCACGTCAGAATTTTCAGATTATTGCTCCCGAGTTGTTATCACAGCGGCACTGACGTGGGGGGCTTGGGCTGGTGTGCTGCCAGCAACGTCTGTTCTCCCCCAATCTCCCAGCACCGACCTTCAGACCTGCCGGGTCTCCAGCCACCCTCCCTGGTTTCCTTCTTACCACGGTGCACGCGGCAGGGAAATTCCTCTGCTGGTGCCCGGGTCCCATGTCTCATTCTCTTCTCAAACGTTCCACTCGTTTCTCTCTCTCTCTCTCTCTCTCTCTCTCTCTCTCTCTCTCTCTCTCTCTCTCTCTCTTTCTCTCTCTCTCTCTCTCTCTCTCTCTCTCTCTCTCTCTCTCTTTCTCTCATCCATCCGACCCCTTCAGCCGAGTCCCATCTGGCTCCCATCCTCCTCACCCTACCAACGTGGACTTGCCAGGGCCTGTGACCCACCCCACGTTGCCAGACCCAGTAGCCCTTCCCTGACATCTCAGCTGACCACGTCCCCCTTTGCCGCCCCTCTCCTGTCCCTCCCAACTCCGCGCTCTCCTGGTTCTTCCCTCCCACCCCGCAGCTCCTGGTCTTGGCCTCTCATGTCCTCCTTCTCTGTTCGGCCTCCAAGCATCTCAGGGTATTGGAGTTGGACTCAGTCTGGCTTCTCTATGGACACTCCCTCCTTATGCCTAGTCAGTCCCATGTCTAAATTTCACCTGGCTTCTTTCCAGCCCAAAAACGTTATCACTAGCTCAGACTCCTCTGAACGCTGGACTTAAAACCAAACTCCTATTGGTGCCTGTACTTAAATATCTTGCAGACATTTCAAGCGTAATATGACCACAACCTCAGTGTGGTTTCCACCCTCCACGGTCCATTTCTCCCTGAGTTTCCTCACCTGGGTCCATGGCATCACTGCCCCCGCATTGACCTAGGATCCACCCTGTGGTCCTCCCACAGTCCACATCTGGTCAGCCACCAAGCCCCACGTATTAGTTTCCTATTGCTGCTATAAGGAGTTGCCACAAACGTGCAGCTTAAACACAGCACATGTATCGTAAGTCCGGCATGCGTCTCACAGGGCTCTCCTCAAAGTGTGGTCGGGCCGTGCTCCTTTCTGGAGGCCCCAGGGAGAGTCCACTTCCTTGCTCATTTGGCCGGGGGCAGGTCGTGTCCTCGCAGCTGCAGGACTGAGCCTGCACTCCATGCTGGCTGAGAGCTGCCCCCATGTCCAGAGCCCACCCTCACTCCTGCCTCTCTCTTCAAAGCCAGCGATGGGGGTCGAGTCCCTCCCACGCTTTGAATCTCTTCTTCTGTCGCATCTCTCTGATTCATCTGAGCAAGAGTTTCTGCTTTTAGGGGCTTGTGCAATTAGATCGGACCCACTAAAATTACCTAGGATTGTCTCAGGTCTCCAGGTCTGTTTCCCTCATCACAGGTGTAAAGTCCCTTTGCCATGTAGGATGACACACCTTATTTTCTGGGGATCAGGCATGGATGGACATCTTATTCTTCCCAGCACGTCCCGCCTGTTCTGCACCCAACACACATCTCGACTCCTGTGTTTCTCTCTCCACGCCCCCACCCTCTCGCCTGGGGCTGATCCCACGGGCTCCTCACTGGCCTTCTGTTCCCACACGGCAGCCAAGGCGATAGTCCGTAATAGAAACTTCTGCCCCCAGCTTAGACCCATCAGTGTCTTCCCCTTATTGCTGGGGCTAAAGTTCAAATGCAGAAAGGCCTTTGCGATCCAGAGCCCGCCTCCCTCTCTGTTCTTCCCCAGCTCCCAGCCCAGGCCCCTGGACTGCCGTCCTTTCTGCTCTTTGCACGGTTGGCTGCATCTCGTCCTTCAGACCAGTGTTGTCTCCTCGGCTGCTCCCTTGCCTGACTGTCCTCGCTACATCAGACCGCCAATCTCACCACATCCCTATTACTGTCACATGAATGTTGATTTCTTATATAGCAATTTTCATAAAATTTGTATTTATTTTATCCTTTTGATTTACATTTGACTTATTTATTGTCTCTGTCTCCGAGTTGAACAAAACCCATTCAGATGAAAAATGGAGGGCAAAACCTTTCTGTCTCAGGTGTCAACCCATCTCTCCAGTGGGTGGCACGGTGCTGACACAGCAGACATGCAGTAATCGTTTGTTGACTGGCTAAGTGACCCCATGCATTATGACCACTCACCAACAAGTGAGTGTGCGTCACAGCTGCACTCTCAGTGGGAGAGGAAAGTTCCCATGCCATCATCTTATTAGAGCAAGCAAGAGAAAAAAGGAAGGTAAGTCTGCTAATGACCATGAACATCTTCCGGGTTCTAGAATGCAAAAACCGAAGCCAAATGAACAGGAGGGAAAATCCCCATTACTTTTACCCTTATAACTAGGAGCATCTGGATGCTTTGCTTTGTGGAAAGTAGAGACGAGGTAGAGAACAAATTCTGCGACTCTGAGCTGGTGTTGTAATCAACAACTACAGAGCTACGGGACTGTTAACTCGAAGATGGGCGGGTCCGCTCAGCGCACACCTGGGGGAGATGGTCCCTGCCGTGGCTCTTGCTGCCTCATGCTCAGTATGTGAGGGTATGTATATGTGACTAGGTGCAATCGTTTTTATTATTGACTTTTACAATTTTGTATTTCCTCCTGGAGACAATTTGTTCCTTGCTTCAGGAAAAAAATACCTGCTTTGCTCCAACAGTTATGGTCTGTATGACTTGGTTATTTTGGTTTTTATCTCCTTTTCTGAGCCAACTTTATGGCTGAGTCAGTTTCATCTAAAATCTGTTTCACAGGGCTCCTATCCTGACGAACTTCAAAAGGAGCAGCTGGACCTCCCGGCTACAGATCCAGAACAATGACTCTCAAGGGGGCAGTACCCCTCCCTGGCCCCCAGGGGAGGACATCTGGAGTTGCTGGAGAAATTTCTGTTGTCACACTCTGGGGGAGTGGTGGTCATACTGGCCCCTAATGCGTAAAGGCTAGGGATGCTGCTAAACCCCACCACAAAGAAACGTCTAATACAAAATGCCAACTGTGCCGAGGCTGAGAAACACTGTGCTTGCCAGGGAGGAAGATCACATTTCAATCACGCACCTCATTATAACCTGGACACTCACACAGACCTGGGGGGACAGGATAAGCTGCCACAGCAAAGGCACCTTTGGCCATTCAGAGATGGGACTGAGAGTTTTACTCCTTCTTACAAGTGACCTAAAGTTTGGCATCTTCAGCCCAAATAACTCGTCACAGCTAGCTTGGCTCTCCTTATTCCAAAGCAGCAAAGACAGCAATTGAATACCACCTGACCCCATCCATGGCATGTGATTCCTGGGACTGTTTCTTCCTTCCTGGAGCCCGTCATCCTCTGGTCTGCAAGACCACACCTTCTCTGGCGTCCACCTCTGTTGATCATTTGCTCCCCATCCTCTGTGTGAGCTAGTCTCGCCCTGCCCACCCACAGAATGGTAGAGTCTCCTTCCTTTGTTCTACACGCCCTCCCCAGACAAGCTCACTCTCATTACAGTTTTAACCCCACCTACCTGCTGGCAACTCCCAAAGGCACTCTACCCTCTGCGATGGCAAAGGCCATGCTGCACACCATATGCCGAGCAAACAGCACAGCGCCAGGAGCGGAGCTGGCACAATAATTATTTGCTGAGTTAAGTAATAAACATCTGCTTTGCTCTAAACACCTCGGCAAGTCTTGGCTCAGTCAATCTTTGGGTCTGAAACATCAACCACCCTGGCTTCAAATCCAAATTGCCACCATTCTTTTTCATATCCCGTGAGAGTTTAATGTTCATTAGGGCTTGTGGAAATTCAAAAATGAGTAATATTATCAATAGCCCTTCTCCATGGAAATAAAAGGCCATGGAAAAACATCTATATAAATCAATTTCTTCTTAAATCATCTCATGTTTTCCAAATACATAGTCTCAGTGAAAGCCAATATCATAGGTTTTTTAGAATTTCCTGACCATACAGTAATTTGTAGATTCTTACCCATTTATGACAATCATTATTAGCTTTATAATATATAGCAAAGCTGAAAACATCTAACCCCTATTAATGCTAACCTTACACATAAGCGTGCGTGTGTACCAAAGGCACGGGTCTGCCCGGATGGCCAGACATCAGCCACTTAAATTAGTGAGTGGCTTGACTTAGTGTTTGAGGTCATGATGTAATTATGGAAGACCATGAAACACGGGCATACTTAATTTAATTAAGTACAGGAATTAATAAAGCTAAGGATAGTTTTAATGAAAACAAAACCAGATTTATGCACAAGTCTACAAGAAATGCAAGCTGTTGAACTAAACGTTATCATTTCCCCTCCCCTGAAATTTTTTCAGCTTTTTTGTTTCCTTTCATTAGCAGTTTCTCTAACAGAGAAGCAATGACCAACACCAAAAGTTTAAGAAAAGTAAATGGGGGCAAGGGGGCAAAAACTGAACACTGGAAACGTGTTATATGTTATGCTAATTAATTTTGAAATTTGGTGGAAAGGCAAACATTCCTGCTAGCAGCAGAACACCAGGGCTCCAAGCAAGCACGGGCAGAGAATCACAGCAAGAGGGCTGCCACGTACTCATGTTGAGTCAGGCCCTCTTCTGGGACGTCACAGGTACTCGTCCACAATAGCCACACACCACATGCTAAATGCTATTGCTACTCCCGTTTCATAAATGCCTTATGCCTGCAACATCACATGGCTCCCTCCAGTAAAATCACACCCAACATCGTAATAAGCACGTGCATGTTGAGGGGTGGTGAAGGGGGTGTGGCCCAGGGGCTGTGTCCCGTAAGGGAGGCAGAGCAGTGCATGGAACAAACAAGACCCCTGCCCCTCACAGAGCTGCCGGTCTAAGGAGGGGAGACATATTTAACAAGATTAATGAGTAAATACATAATGTATTTGAAAATGATGACTATCAGCAGGAAAGTGAAACCTGGAAGGGGATAGAGATTTCAGGGGCAGACAAAGGTGGGAATCTTAAACAAGATGGGCAACAGCTGTGTTCCTGTTGAGAACTGCTCCACCAATATTTTACAAGGGTAAAAACAAGACCCAGAGAACCATCTCCCAAAGGACCGTGGCCATGAACCTCCAGGTTCCTTAGGAAACACTCACCAGAGAGAAGCCTGGGAAAAATCAGATCGTGTCTTTCACCTCCACCCACCCCCTTCCACCCAGGGGGGGGATCAATGACTGACCATTCTGCAGGTCATCGCTTGCCTTGCCCATGTGCAGAGAGTCTGCACCATATACCTACGCAAATCTCATAGATCCAACCAAAGCTGTTGGTTCCACCAAGAGAACGTGCTCAAGTGCCCTGGTGTTGATGGTCACTTTGCTTTTCCACTTGTACAGCTTCACAGCGACAGCAGGGGCAGACCAAGGCGGGAGTTTCCAGTTCTTGAACACCGACCCGGGATGGGGGCAACCCCACCTCCTACGCGTCTTCCCAGAGATCTCAGCTGCGTGGCCTAAGTGAAAGGTTTCCTAGCGCGGCAGTTTCCTTCCCCCACTTGGCTCCTCCACCCACTGCCCTCACAGATGATGCCTGTAAGTTCTTTACTATCTTTCACCTTCAGGACTCCCTAAAGGATACTGTCCACAAATAAATTAAAAGCCAAAAGGAAGACATCTGGAAAATAAGCCATCCCAACCGCAAATCTCCCGGAGCTATTAATGTAGCAGAGCTTTGTCGTCTCAAGTGCGGTTTCCTGGAAGCCTCACATTCCCCTAAGGATTCCTGGCATTTAAGCACTTAGAAGAAAGCACCTTTCACAATTACAAGGGTGCTCCCAAGCAACTGGCAGTAAATAGCACCACCAAGAAGATCCAAAGACTCCGGTATCATGCTGGGTGACGGGTGAGCGTCCTAATCACGAAGGGAAGTGTGGCTTGATTAGCTGCTAGTGGGAAAATCAGGCAGACAAGGAGATTTGATGGGAGAAGAAAGAAGAGAAAATGACACAGGAGGGCAAACTAAGTGGTGAAGGGACGCAAGCAGCCTGGTGACTGCGCCACCGGCAATCTGACTCCGCAACGAAATCGTCGTCACCGGAAACTTATGGAGAGAGATGGGGAGAAAGGACTTCCGTGCTGTGGGAAAGCAAAGGGCCTCCTATGTGGTGGTTACTGACTGCTGTGTGTTGAACTGCGTCACCCAGAAAGACATGTTCATGTTCTACCCTCCAGTCCCTCTGAGCGTGACCTCATTAGGAAATACGGTCTTTGCAGGTTTAGTCAAGATGATGTCAGGCTGGATGCGGGTGAGCCCTAAATCCAATGACGTGTAAGGAGAGGGAGACTTGGAGACGTTGGTATTTGGCCCTCTGGCCTCCGGAGCCGTGGGAGACTACGTTCCTATTGTTTTAAGCCACCCAGTTTGTGGCAATTTGTTACGGCAGCCCTGGGAAACTCATACGGACACCAGCCTGAGACCTGAATCACGTCGCCTCTACTAGAGCTAGGCAACACCTGCGTTCACCTTCCAGGCACAGAGCTAATGTTGTGTGTATTTACCTTAATCCTCATCCTACTCCACTTCCTGCCTCTGCCAGATTTACCTGTGGGTCATGATGTTTTTCAAAGCATGTATTACAGAAAAAATTATATGAAAAAGTTGATCTATCAGAGAGACATTAACATTAAACCTTATGATGTGATTGTTAATAGAGGTCAGGACTCTAAAGCTTCAGTCAAAGAGCATTTTTTTTTTTTTTTTTTTGAGACAGAGTCTCACTCTGCTGCCCAGGCTAGAGTGAGTGCCGTGGCATCAGCCTGGCTCACAGCAACCTCAAACTCCTGGGCTCAAGTGATCCTTCTGCCTCAGCCTCCCAAGTAGCTGGGTCTACGGGCATGTGCCACCATGCCCGGCTAATTTTTTCTATATATATTTAGTTGGCCAATTAATTTCTTTCTATTATTAGTAGAGACGGGGTCTCGCTCTTGCTCAGGCTGGTTTCGAACTCCTGACCTTGAGCAATCTGCCCACCTCGGCCTCCCAGAGTGCTAGGATTACAGGCGTGAGCCACCGTGCCTGGCCTAGTCAAAGAGCTTTTAAGAGATTACAGCTTGGGGTCACGCCTGCCAAAGTGTCATTCCCTTTAGAACAGGGTTTGGCACTTTGAACTGGATGATTCCCTGTCATGGGGGCCTGTGCTGTGCACTGCAGGATGTTGAGCTGCTTTCCTGGCCTCACGCACTAGACCAGTAGCGCCTACTCCACAGTCATGACGATCAAAACATCTCCAGACATTGCTCAGTGTCCCCAGGAAGTGGGCAAAATTGTTCCTGAGAACTACTGATCTAGAGTAAGTGTGTGCCCTCTCTTAGCACAAATTACTTTAATGGGGGGAAAACATCTCCCTGAACATTTTACTAAGAGATAGTCTATGCTCCAACAGGCCAAAGGTAACTGAGCTATCATAAAATGGGGCTTTTCAAGGAAGGTAAGAAAAACACTCGGTGAAAGATGAGCTCGGGCCTTGGTTCGAAATCTGCAGAAAGGCTGGTGCATGACCTCGATCCAGTGGCCTTTCCGTGCCTCACTCCACCTCGAGGAGAAGACAAATGATCTAAAATTAATATCATGGGTTCCCATGAAAGCAAGTTCCACGAGTTCACGCGCTAAGCTGTGTGCCTCAGCCCTTGTGCATGCCAGCGAGCTACCCTCACACATACCGAATGGCTGGTGTGCGTGATAACCGTGGTAAAGCGTCACGAAACGACTGAACTGTGATTGATACGACCTGTTTTAAAAGAGAGGACATACCTCCAGCAAAAATAACATAAAATAAAGGTGCAACTTAGATTTTAACGTTCTAGGAAACAAGAAGTTTATCCTTCAACTGTCTGGCTAATTTGATTATTCAGAAGATACCACTTATTTCCAGAAAATCCTGAATAGTTGAGACTTTACCACAAACAGCTAACTTCTGTATTCGGCTGTCTGGATACTTATTTTAAGCACACCTTTCCTCAGAAATCACACACTAAGATCAGGAAAGGTCGTAGCCTCTGAAGCTGTAGAAAGAATACTAAAATACTACTGCAGTAGGGGTGGTGACCTAGATAATTCAGACCAAACTCTTCCACAGGCAGAGTGACCCAAATTCTTGCTAGACAGAGGCAGATGTTTGGAAATAGCACAGATAACTGACCAGGAGACCTTATAAAAAAGCTACCTATAAAAACATTACACTTGCCCACCAGCACCCCGGGCAGAGAGCAGGTAGAGTCCCCTTCCTTGCAGCCAAGGCCATGGGGCTCTGACCAAAAACTTGAGAAAAACAGAAGATCCCTCTGAGATCCTCCTGTCAAAAATTAAGCCTCATTCAAACTTGTAAGGATGGGGTTTCAAACCCCCAGACACAGCCCCCCTGTTCCCCTCCCCAAAGAATCATTTTGTCAGCTGGCATTTGTTGTGTGATTGCATCTTCAGTTAAAGCTCTGTGTCTGACAGGTGGGATATTTTAGACACCATTTTTGTCTAGGTGGTATAAGGTATGAAAAGCGATCTAAACAAAGAGTTATATTTTATCAACCTTACCTTTGCTGGGCTTGGAAGAGCCTTCAGGGCAATGTGCTCGCAAATGTGTCCCAAATCTTGTTCCAAACACAGTTCCCCAGATGCCATAGCCCACCCGGCTGGGTGTCTGTGTCTCTTTTCCCAGGCTCCTCCCCAGGCTCTTCCTTCAGGACTTGCTCTTCCCCTACGTGTTTAGAAGAGGGACACAGTTAATGAGGGGCACATCTGTCCCCCTTCTGGATGAGCAAGGGTGTGGGGTGGATGCTTGGTCTGGGTTCCAGCAGCCTGGGCTCGGGGTGGGGCACAGCGGGAGCCCAGGGAGGATTAGGAAGGGGTTTTCAGGGATGAGGCAGGCAGCTCAGCCAAAGAGGTGACGCAGGGGTCTGGGCAGTGAGATGGAAACAAAGCCAGGTGGGGAAGGTGAGGGCTGAGAGTGGGCGTCCCCGAGGTGCCCAAGCACCACCATGGGTGGTGTGATGGGTTGGCTCATGTCCCCCAAAATTCATCTGTTGGAGTCCTGACTGCCAGGACCTCAGAAAGTGACCTTATTTAGAAATAGGGTCATTGCAGATGTAATTTAGTTGAGATGAGGTCATACAGGAGTAGGATGAGACCCTACTCCAATGTGACCAGTGTCCTTACAAAAAGGGGCCCGTTGGGCACAGACATGCACACAGGGAGAAGGCCATGGGATGATGATGGCAGAGATTAGAGTGATGTTTCCGTAAGCCAAGGAGCCATCAGAAGCCAGAGAAGAGGCCTGGAATAGATTCTCCCTCCCGGCCTCAGAGGGAACCAACCCTAGGGACACCACAATCTCAGACTTCCAGCCTCCAGCACTGTGGGACAATAAATGTCTGCTATTCAAGCCCCCCAGTTCTTGGTGCTTTATCAAAACAGTCTTAACCTGGCACTGGTAGCGTGTCTTACTGTGGTATGGCTGCTGCAAACCCCACGCTAGGAACAAAGTATAACTTTTTAACTTATCCTTTCTGCAGCAACACCAGAAAACATTACATATCTAATACTATACTCAAGGGTTTTAATATTTGTAAAGCCCTTTTTTCTTAAGGCTTAAATTTTTGATCACTTTATACCCAATAGTTCAAAGAGTGTGGAAATATATTGTGTGCCCATTTCACTTGCAGGTTTTTGAAAGAATAACGTTTTACAGCCAGAAACTGATAGTGTCCTGTTTTCATCTTTGATACCTGCTTTAAAGACCACACTGTAACGACTCTTCATTCTACAAATTTTTCCAACAGCTTTCAGGCCAAAACCAATAAAATTTTGACCTGAACTGACCCAACTATCTCTCTACAAGAGAGGAATCCAGTGTTGCTCAGCCTTCTGCTGTTTGATTAATTAGTAGCATGTGTCAGAATAACACATAAGACAATGCCATTGACTGGCCGAGAGCTTGGAGAAATTTAGTTGGACTAAATTAAAGCACATTTTCCCCCACTGAAGGCTTTTACCCTGACAAGGTGCATCATTTATTAAAATTTCTACCCTGTAGAGAACTCAGTTTGTACTTCAAATAATAGCACCAAAGCGAGGCCCAAGTGTGTACACTTTTTCAGCTCATAATAGAAAGCCAATAATGTCATACTCTTTGGCTGTTCCCATTTAGCAGCGAAATATCTACGTGTAGGTGGCAAAACGTCATTTCATTTTCTCAGAGATATCAATGATTCAATGATCCCAAGGGTAAGCATGTAAACAGCTATTTGGTGAGTGAAATCACAGCCTCCCGATGCTGCACGATAGAACCCAAGCCTTGGAGTGAGATCTATGCAGACACATCCTCCTAATTCCTCTTCGTGCTCCTATGTCGGGGATACTTTCTAATTTTCCCTTAGTCAGAGTTGAGGACATGGTTGTTGGTATGGAATTAGCTTCATCTGTCCTGGATCTGTCAGGTTTCAGTCTGAAATGTCAGTTCTTAGTGGAAGAATGACCAGACAGGCCAAAGTAAGGCAATGAAAATGAGGTTGATTGAGGAGAGACAGATGGGATTATAGAGCAAGAGTAAGATAGAGGTCTACAGAGTGTGATATGTAACGGCACAGATGACGACCAGACCCACTGTCGCAGCAAAGCGAGAGCAAAAGGAAGGCAGAAAAAAAGGGACTCAGTTATGGTCTGTGTCCTTCTTTATAGTGCCAGGATTGGGACCTCTCTCTGGAACCACTTTGATTGGACAGTTGGGAGTTGCATGACCAGTTCTCCCATGAGCCTCTCTGAAAGCTCATTGAGGGGGTGAATCACAGCAGCACCCACTTTCCCTAGGAGACCCAGAATCCCTCGCTATCTACCTATTTATAATCTTTTCTCAATAATCTTTTCAGAGGGCAAGTCATCCCCGCAGTGCCGGCACAATTATAATCCACACGTGGATTTGGGGGTACCATATTTGCCTCACACTTTCCTGATGGAGGAATAATGGGGAATTAAGAAGACTGAATATCAGTTTAAAAAAGGTGGAGCCACAAAGATGCTGGCCCACCAAGGATCTAGTGTGTGACTGTCAACGCTGGGTGGGGGGCGTCTGTCATCTCAACACTGCAAAGAGATGCAAAACAGCCATTGAATCCAGCCTGGACTCTGTGGTTTCTCCCACAAAAACAAATGTCTTTCTAATATCTCTATTTCCATTTGCAAGCACTATCACACCCCAGGTTTAGAACCTTGGAGTCATTCATCAGCTTCACAAACCTCTAAGTATTGAGCGACGCAGTGGGGATCTCACAGCCCGGTGGGAGGTCGGAAACCAACGTGCTAAGTGTGCCAGGAGCCACAGCAGAATGCAAAAGATGCCGAGATGCGAGATGCGAGATGCTCCTAACCAGCCCCAGAGGTGGGCACAACCTCCTTGGAGACCTCCCTCCTCCTGTGTCCCCACACCCAGTCACTCACCCAAGAGAAACCGCATTTACTTCTCAGGGTGATCAGTGGGAAGTGTGTGCCTCATTCCTCATGAGAAAGGAGCCCCATTAGCAGAGCCCTTTTATCACTTTTCCTCGTAGATTAACAAGTGAGTTTCATGAGAGCAAATTCAGTAAAAGGCAATAAACAAAGAGGATTTTTATCTCCACTGAAACAGAAGCTCCAGAAGAGCAGAATTGTTTTCTACTTTGTCCATGCTTGGCACTTATTAGGGCTCAGTGATGTTTGTCAAATGAATGAATGTGAAAATAAATGAATAAATCTCCTCCGTCTCCTCCAGTGGCTAGTGTGAGTCAGCAATCAGGGACGTGAGTCTGTTTGCAGGATGCGAGCAAAGCCGGGTTGT
>CAUYRT010087859.1:0-24138 GCA_963574885.1 Lepilemur ruficaudatus | reverse complement strand
AAGTTGACTTATCTTGTTACATTCAAAAACCTGCTCTGTCAAAGTAGTCCATAGAGTACATACATAGGGCTCCAACTGTACCTACGTACAACCAACACTCCATTTTAAGTGTACAATTAAATGATTTTCAGTGAATTTACCAAGGTGTACAGTTAATCACATGAATCAGTTTTTGAGGAATCCCTTTCCCCTATTGAGACCCCTAATTCTGCTCCCCAACTACTTTTCAAGCATATCCCACCCCTCCACAGTGACCCCCCATGTCACTCAGACTTGGGTCTACCTCCTACCCTCCAATTCCCCAGTGTTCGCTCCCACCCTTTGAGCACCATAGTGTTAATCAGTCTTTCCCCCATATGTTATTTAAATTGTGTGTGTTCATGTGTTCTGATGCATGGAATCTTTAAAAAAAATCTTTTTAATATTGGCTTTTAATGTAACTACATTGTAGTCAAAGAACATGAAGAAAAGTTATTGATTTTTCAAATTTTGTTGAGATTTGTTTTATAGCTTAAAGTATGGTCGATTTTTGAAAAATCTATTTTACATACTCTTGGGAAGAATGTGTGTTCTCTGTCTGTTAAGTACAGATGCATATATTAGCCTTACAAATAAAATTTTCAAATTTTGTCATCCAGATATTTTATTAATATATTTTAATAATTATTGTCTACTTATCAAGAGGATAAAATCCTCCACTATAATAATGAATTTATTTTCTATATATTCCTGAATTCTATAATTTTTTAAATATATATTTAAAGGCTATTAGCAATACAAGTTTATAATTATTATATATACCTGATCAATTAAAACTTTTAATTATATGGTAATTCTCTCCATTTTAAATAATTTAATGGTCTTACATTCTAATTTTATATTAATAGAGCTATTTTTATATTAATGTAATATGGTTATATTAATATATTTTAACATACTTATATTTATGTAGCCTTGTTATGGTTAAAATTTTTTTATTTCCACTTTGTAACCTTTTTGTGTCTTTATCATAAATGTTTATTTTTATAAATAACATCAACTCATTGAAGATATTGTTTCAGTGATTTCATTCTTCATTGTTGCTGTTGAAAAGTCTGCTGTTATTCCATTAATAATTTTTTGTTATTTTGTAGATTTGTCTTTACTCTCTGGTTTACTTTAAGATCTCCAGTCATTTTCTCTGGTGATTTGTAATTTTATCAGACTGTATCTCTTGGTGTAGAGTCTTTTGGGGTTTGTTTTGGTTTTTTTTTTTCTTTTTGGCTTTTAATCTGTCTGGTTGTATGCGTTACACTTCTTTTCTTTTCTTTGTAACTCTAGATTTCATCCGCTCTTGACAATTATTAGCCATTATCTACTTAAACATCTTCTGTCCTATTATCTCTCTTTTTCCCTATTGGGAATAGAATTAAACACTTGGTAGGTCTGATTATTTTTTCCCCAATATCGCTTATATTATCTTTAATATCTTCCATTTTATTTCTCTCTGTGCTATGTTCTGGGTAATTATTCCAGTTTGGAAAATGTTCACTAAACCTTTCTTTAGCTATGTCTAATCTGTTGCATAACCTGTTCATTCAGGTTTTTTTAAGAATTATATTTTTCAGTCCTAAAATTCTAACTTTCATATATTCTTGACTTCTTAATATTTTATGTCCTATTCATTTTATTATTTCATATTTTTTCTTTAAATATTTTATCTATTTTCTAATTCTGTTTCTAGTATTTCAAATATCTGAACTTGGATGTCTAAATCTCTTTGTAGTTTCTTCTGAGTCTTATTTCTGGTGATCTGCTTTCACATATATTTAATTTGTAATAAATAATATCTGATTCATCATATTGCTGGATAGGAAAGATGAAATTAAATATTTTCCTCTACAAATAGAGTTCTACTGATAGTATTATTTGACTTGACATGCAGTTAATATTCAACATGCTGGATATGCCTATACTTGTTAAATCCCTCTTGCCACCATAATTGAGTTAAAAAAATGTTTGCCACTGATAAGCTTTCTGGGTATTTATAATTATTAAATAGCACCTCTACAATAGTTAACTTTATGTGTCAACTTGACTGAGTCATGGCATGCCCAAATGGCTGGTTAAACATTATTTCTGGCTGTGTCTGTGAGGGTGTTTTCAGAAGAGATTAGCATTTGAATTGGACTGGGTAAAGCAGATATGCCCCCTCTCATGTGGGTTGGCATCATCCAATTTGCTCAGGGTATGACTAGAACAAAAAGGCAGAGGAAGGCTGAAGTCACTCTCTGCCTGACTACTTGAGCTGGGACATTGAATCCTCCTGTCCTTGGCACTCTTGGTTCTCAGGATATCAGACTTGAACTGGAATCTATACCACTGGCTCTCCAGCTCTCAGGCCAGCTTTCTTCCTTGGCCTCCAGCTTGCAGTTGGAGGATCTGGAGGCTTCTCAGCCTCCATAATTGTGTGAACTGATACTTTATAATAAATCTCTTCATATACAGAATATTTGTGTGTGTATATATATAATTATATATATACGTATACAAAATTCACTGTTTCTGTTTCTCTGGAGAACCCTGACTCAGCCTCCTGGAAGAAGACCTTTGACACATACATGCTTCATGAGTCTTAAGTTTGGAATGGTTAGAAGTTTTCTGTATTATAGAGAAATAGAGTCAATAATATTCAGGCGATATCAAGTAAGATAAAATACCCACTTAAGAATTTGCATGGGTCTGTTTTTTGTGTTCTAAAGAAAAGAATGTCCTCATCCTTTTGAGTACATGACTGTTAAATATTGGGAAATAGCTGAAATACTTACTCTCTTTGGTTTAGGAAGGGAAAAATGAGAGTAAAGAATAAATTGAAATTACCATCAATTCATTAAAATCTTTTAAATTACATGAGATTCCCTAAGAACTAACTATTTTTGACACAGAGACTCTAACAGGTCTATGTTCAGGATTTTGATGATGTTTTAAAAAGTGATATTTCTTAAATTGTTTTGTGAGATTTTTTCTATGAGATTATTGAGTAAAAAGAATAAGTGTCATAATAGTAGGACAACTGGAGGCAAGAAACAATGTAATAGTAGAACTTTATCTGGAGTTAAAGGGAGTCCTACTAGGAACTCCCTTTTCCTTTTGTAACACAGAGGTTGTTGGGTGTGCAATGGGAGTCATCTAGTTTCTTAAGCATCAATTGGAAGAATTGCTTGAGCTGCTTTACTGACATTCATGCTAAAAGATAGCAGTCTGAATCTTCTACATCACTTAACATTTTGGTGTGTTTATTCAGATCTTTATTTCTTGCCATTTTTTAAATGTAGTTAAAATTGTACTATACTTTAAAATATCATTCATTTGATACTGCTTTTCCTCTAATTAATCTCTTATTAAACATAAACACTAAGTTCATGCATTTTATTTTATATCTTATCACTACATAAAACTTCATTCTTTGTGTAGCATTACAATATGAGAACTCAAAGTGAAGAGTATGAGGGTGAAAAATAAAGCCCCAAGCTTCTTATTCATGAAATTTATTAATGGAATCATTTGGTACATTTACAGCAATGTGGTTGAGGTAATCACAACTTTATGACTGGGAAAGTTAAGAATTTTTTCATTCACAGTTGACTTGCAAAGTCAATGAGCCTTTGAAGAGATGAATGACCTTATGGTCACAGCCATGTAGAGTATATACAACCTATGGCTCTTCCCCTCTCATGAGTCGTCTGTTAAGAATAACTAAAGCAGGGAATGATGCATAAAAAATCCTGAATCATGCAATCTCTCTCAGAGATTTAAGGGCATTCAGAAATTTATTAATAGTTAGGGTTCTGTCACCATCTTTATTAAATAATGCCTTTCCACGTGAAAATTAGTTGAATCCTTTAAGATAGAAGACAATTTTATAATTACTTTTTCCTATCTGAAAATGTCCCCATGTCTTCTTTTATAAAACACCTGAATTTAATGATGTAAAAGAATAATTATTTAACAAATAAATCTGTTGTCATGGGTTTCTGCTGTATTTGTTTACTCCTCTAGGCATATTCCTGATGTCTCACAGTCATTGTAGGCCAAAGTTCACATTCTTATTCTCAACAAATGAAGGCCCATGGGGTTCCATTGGACTTGACCTTTCTAGGGAAACACAATTTAGAAGCAAATTTGTGTTTATTATTTTCTTCATTTTCATAAAAGACTCCATTACTCATTAAAAACAGTAGTAAATTTCAAAGTGTTGTATGCAGTATCAGTGCCAAAATATGTTACAACTCTTATATGTTACATATATGTGCCAAATATGTAATAGGTAATTACAGATAACAGCACATTAAAGGGAATCCAGTCATTATTTTTGGTCATGCTCAATATATGTATTGCACAGATGTGACTATAACATTTATTATGCAGTACTCTAGATGGATGATAGAGGGTGAGGGTGCCAGTATTCAGGTTTGCTGGGTCCCATTAGTTTTTCATGTATTGATATCAACTCAATGTCTTTTGTGCAGACACTGTATGATTGCTATACACACATTTTGGATATGAAAAAGAAAAAAAAAATAGGGCTGCATAGCTTCTACATGAGGAAGATTGGCCAGGAAATAAAACCAAAAGAATGAGACTAGTTTCTGAATTTAGAAGAATGATTAATTTATTTACTCTGAAAAGCATTTTCAGTGTTTCCTCTGAAATTCAGAGTAACAATATGCTTCTTTATGGTGTTGTGTTTTTATGTTGGAATCACAGGAGCAAGAAAGCGGTGCAGCCATCTTCCTCATTCTCGCTGGAACCCTTAGCTGCCATAATGAGGGGCTCATTGCTTGCGCCTCATTATCAGAGTTCGTTATAGAGAATTATTATTGCCTTAACCTTCTTCATTAAAGAGAGATTTTCCAGCTTCCAGAGACAAATCAAACCCACCTGCACTTTTTGTCTCTGCCAGTTTTATCATGCTCCTGAGGTGTCCAGATACTCTGCAATTAAGTGGACTATTTGCTGACAAAAAAAAGTGAGAGAATTTTACTTACACAATTGGGATATCTTTTATTCAGGTCCATAAACTATAATATGATCTTTAAAGGCTTTTCTGGAGTAATATCTGAAGATATCTGATGACACAATAAGAATAAGGCAAACCTCAAGGAGTTTTTAAGGGTGAAATGTAAAAAGAAATATGAATAACTGAATAAATAAATGCAGCAGGAGTAGCTCTTTGGGTACAATTTCCCTTTGATAGCATTTAGAGGGATGCAATGGAATATGTCACTAAGGTAATATATGAATGTAGTATGCAGAAACTAATAGTTAATTGTGTAAAATTATTCTCCCAAGGTATGAATTATTCTGTTGAATGCCATTTAGGGTTATCTCTAAGAGTGGATTTGAATACACTTGAATATATATAAAATCTTTGAACGTCTTTTTTCATTCTCAGTATATTAAGATATTTCTTTTAATTATGCATATACAGTACACATAGAATTATAGATCATCTCATGTGATAGAAAGAAAATCTTATTTTAATCCTTCTTTTGGGGCATATTTTATAATTGAGTTTAGCCATCAGAGATATATGGAAGTACATCTTTGGGTGCTTAAATATTGTAACATCACTCATTGCCCATGATCACAAATCAAGGATGAGGAATCTAATAAATCAAGACAAAATCAAGGAAGTGTTGATGATGGCCAAAGTTGTTTCCTCAGAGCTGTACAAACATATGGCCTAGTTCTTTCTCTTTTCAGGTGGGAGGGCTTAAATACAAATATGCATTTTAGGATAGTAGCTACAGTCTAAAAGCAAATTGTAATCTGCGTAGTCCAGGGGAGGTAGTGGGAAAAAGAAATGGTAGCAGAAAGAATGGAAAACTTTTTTTTATTTGCATGTGTCTAGTGGTTATTTAATAATGTCCTTGGACATAAGGATTTGGGGCTTCCAAAGGAAGAAACAAATTCCTGCTTATGCTTAGCTGGATGTAGAGTTATCTACCATCTCTGAGGGCATACTGTCAGAGCTCCATACAACATCATAAAAGTGTTGCTAAATAATTGTTGCATTGATAAATTAACCAGTATATTGACTGTTCTGGATTCAACTTAAATAGATACCATTATACCTTTGCAGTTATAAATAGATCAGAAAAACTGACAAGTTCTCACAGGTTGTATTAAATGCTGCAGAGAGTGGTTAGTATTTTTAAAAGACTCTTTCTCTACCAAAAGGACTCTCTAGCATCAGATATGCTGGCAGGATAATAGTAGGCTTTATTTTCATCAACACAAGACTGTCAGTATATAAGCAGAATCCTAGATGCTATTCCTATACATAAATACACTCTTAGTTTTTTTAAGCAGTGTGATTCACTGCCTCATGTACAAATAGCAAGGGCCTCCAATTGCCTACCATTTACCCAACTTCATTCAGTTTGCTCGAAACAGTACCCACTTTGAAACTGCTAAAAATACCCTGTGACTAACTTATTGAAAGACAGGGCTCCTTTCTGGAATCTCGGTTACATGAGCAAGTCAAATGGAGAGCAAATGTCCTATTTAAGTTATTTATGTTTATATTTAAAAGGTACCAATTATTAAGCTCATATATATAGTTGAAGGAAGTGACTAGAGGCATTGTATCATTTGACATGAAGGATGTAGCTTTCAAATATAAAATCTTGTTAAAAAGAATTCTGGTAAAGGCTTGTTGCTATTAGGACATCAATAAGCAAGGAAAATTAATGCACATGGTGAAGTCAGGATAGCATTGCCTCATTGGAACAACCTCATCACATAAGATAGCCTGAAACTTTTTATTTATTTCAACAAGCAATCATCTTCCCACCCTCCTTTATGCACATGCAAAGATTGCATATAGTTTTATTACCACACCATTTCATCCTTTTAAAATTTAATATTTAGAATTATGTTCTGAAGTATACAGATATAATTATTCTTTTTCTGTGCGTTTTTTAAGGATGTCTCTGGATGCAAAATGCCTAAGTTAAGGGTAGGATTACATTTATTTTCTTAGGGAAAATCTTGAATATTGCAAAAATTTAAATTTATATCTGTCCTTTTTATTCTTTTTTATTGTAAAAAATTTGTAACATAATATTTACCATTTTAACCATTTTTAAGTCTATAGTTCAGTGGCATTTGCTGTGCAGTCATCACCACCATCCATATCCAGAACGTTTTACTCATCCTATACTAAGACTCTGTACCCATAAACAATACTTCTCCATTTCTTCATACCCCCAATCTATAGCAGATACCATTCCACTTTCTGTCTATATGAATTTGACTATTCTAGGTACCTCATATAGGTAGAATTATTCAATATTTATCCTTTTTTAACTAGTTTATTTCACTTAGCATAATGTCCTCAAGGTTCATTAATGCTATAGCATGTATCGGAATTTCATTCTTTTTTTAATGCTGAACAATATTCCATTATGTGTATATGCCACAGTTTGTTTATCCATTCATCCATCAATGGATATTTGGGATGTTATTGTGAATAATGCTGCTATAAAATTTCAGAATAGCTTATTTTCTTCCTCTCATTTTATCCATCACATTCTACCTTATGTTTATTTATGTTCATAATATATCTTATGTGGTGAACTGTAAGCTCCTTGAAGACAGGGTCCTTGATAGTTTTATACTTACACGTCCATGTAGCAGCCTGCACATTTTTTTTTTGACATGGTAAGTGTTAAAGGCTGTCAACTGAATCACTAAATACATCTCAGACAAACATGGCTACCACCATCATCAAAAACAGGAAGAGAGAAATAAATCACATCTTTATAGTAATGATCACAAATGCCTCTACTTCCCTACTGAGTCTCCAATTGCCTTTAAGAATGCTCAGAGTAAGTAGGAAAAAGAAGCCCCTCCAGACCATTCATACATCCAAGTGTGATAAACGACATTACTAAACTACTAAAAGTAGTACAAAATTATATAAATGTTAGTGGTGTAAATGTGAGAGGCAGAACATTTAAGTTTCAGCCTGATTCAGTGAGTTGATTGACAGCTTTTTTTGTTACTATGGTATAAAAACTCAATAGATGACATGTCCTGTCTGCCAGTCTGGTAGGGCAGCCTGTAAGTGAATTAAATATCTAATTAGCCTATCAATACAGTCTTGAGTCACTTAAAGATGGACGATGATAGTTCTGAGAAATGTGCCCTTAGGTGATTTCATCATGTGTGGACATCATAGAGTGTACTTACACAAACCTAGACAGTATACCTGTTACTCTTAGGCTATAAAACTGCATGGCATGTTACCATGTTACTGTACTGAATACCAGGCAATTATAACACAATGGTAAATATGTGTGTATCTAAACATATCTAAACATGGAAAATGTACAGTAAAAATCATGTATAGGGCAGCTCCATTATAATCTTATGGGGCCATCTTTGTATGTGCAGTCCATATTTGACCAAAATGTTGTTATGTGGCATAGGACTATAGATACTTTTTTAGCTGGTATAATTTTCACCATCATATTTATCCATATAACATAACTTCAGCAACATATAATACTTTATCAAGACTGATGCAATAAGTGATTCTGAATCTGGAGAAAGAGCTAAAATTTAAAAGGTTATAATAATTGAATTTATTGATCACTGCTATGGATCCAGATGCTGTATCAGGTACTTGGAATTCATTATTTTATGGGAGGAGGTTTTTGCTTTTATAACCCCTGCTTTTTTTCTTAATAGAAGAGAAAACTGAGGAGCAGAGAAGCTATTTAATTTGGCAGGAAATTCGGCCAATATTAGAATTCAGGTTTATCTGTCACTAAAACACCATCTCATTCCAGCTTCTTAAAATATCCTTTGCAATTAACCTATTCAAATATCTTTCAAACTTTACTTTTTTGTTTTCCAACTATGCCATTTCTTTTAGGTAAAACTAATAGAACACAAGGGGCATAATTTTTTTTTATTTCAGCATATTATGGGGGTACAAATGTTAAGGTTACATACATTGCCCTTACCTCCCCCCCCCACCTAGTCAGAGCTTCAAGCTTGACCATCCCCGAGATGGTGCGCATCGCACTCATTATGTATGTATATACCCATCCTCTCCTCCCCGCTCTCGTCTGCCCCACTCCTCATAAATGTTCCTATATGTCCACTTAGGTGTTGATCAGTGAAACCAATTTGCTGGTTAGTCCAGGTGGTGCTTGTTTATCCATTCTTGGGATACTTAGGAGAATGGGTTTCAGCTCCATCCAGGAAAATACAAGAGGTGCTATATCACCATTGTTTCTTATAGCTGAATAGTACTCCATGGTATACATATACCACATTTTATTAATCCACTCATGTGCCAATGGGCACTTGGGTTGTTTCCACAATTTTGCAATTGTGAATTGTGCTGCTATAAACATTCTAGTGCAGGTGTCTTTTTTATAGAGTGTCTTTTGTTCTTTTGCGTAGATGCCCAGTAGTGGGATTGCTGGATCAAGTGGTAGATCTACTTGTATCGCTTTCAGGTATCTCCATATTGCTTTCCACAGAGGTTGCACTAGTTTGCAGTCCCACCAGCAGTGTATTAGTGTTCCTATCTCTCCGCATCCACACCAACATTTATTGTTTTGTGACTTTTTGATAAATTCCATTCTCACTGGAGATAAGTGATATCTCATTGCAGTTTTGAAGGGGCATAATTTTTTCAAAATCATTTTAAAATAAATTTAAATGATGTTAAAAGAGGTGGAATCTGCACATGGTACAAAATCCAATAGGCATAAAATCATGTGTGAAAAAAAATCTTTTTCCCTTTCCCATGTCCAGCCACCTATTGTTCATCTCCAGGAGCTACCACTGTTATCAATTTGGCTTGTATAATTCCATAGATATGCTCTGAAAATGTAAGTATATACTTCATGTAGCTGTTTACCTTTAAAATATCTTAGATATTATTTCCTATCAGCATGTATAATACTGCTTCATTGTTTTAATGGCTATATGAGATTCTACTTTGTCGTTGAACCAGAATTATTTAGCTCGCCCACTATTGATCAACATTTGGATTGCTACATTTTTCTTTTGCTATTGAAATGAAAGCTTCAATGAGCACCTTTGTTTTATATTGCTTCACAGATGTGCTAAGATATTTCAAGGATAATTCCCTAGAATTGAAATTTCTGGAAAAGATTATATGTGTTTTTAATTTTGATAGGTATTGGTTGAATTTCCTTAAATATTTTTAAGGTCATTAAAAAATGAATTTTCTCTGAGAGGATCAAGACCCTTTATAAATTCTGCAGAATCAACAACAGAACACTGAAGAAGGCACGTAGCAATTATTGCAGTAAAGCCATAATTAAATTAAATTAAAAACCAGCACAAGAAAATCAACAGCCAAGTCCTATAGTGTGGTCAGTGTCATAGATCTTGTATATCTATGAGGTTAGGAAGAATAGCAAAATGTTAGAAGAGGAGAATTTTAGACAAGGAGCAAGAGAAACAGGCCCAAATTTCATAGAAACAGTCTTCAAGGCCTGCAGGGCAGAGCTACATCAGGGCACAGCAAGTCAACCCTGAGTGTTTGCTACCTCTAGCTTTCCAGCTAGCTACCTCTAGCTTTCCATCTTCAACTTCTGGGACCAGACAACCGGAAGGCCTTGAGACAGTCACAGCTGGGAAAAAAACAGTTCCAAATTATGATTTAAAAAAAGCAGCTAACCAAGATGATCTAAAGATTTTAAAAACATCAACTAATTAAAAGAACTGCTATTTAACTTAGAGAAAGCATGCCTCAATAAGACTACATGGTTCAAAAGCTTAGGTGTCCGTGGAGAGGTTAAAATAAATCAAAGAGAATAGTTGTTTGCTTCCACGTTTTTAAGATACATATGTACCAGCTCTTATCCATCTATATCAAGAAGAATGCCTAAAAACAGCAACCCTGATTCTAGGAACAAGGATCCAACACTATTGGAATCATTATGCAAATCTAACCCATTGTAAGAAATGCAAAAACAACTCCTTATTTTCTTGTCAAGGTTGCATTCCATGCTGATTTTCTCATGTTCTGGACACAAACCTACTCTTGTGTACGTTAACATACTCACTGCCTCTTCCAGTTTTCTCTGGATGCTAGTCTAACTTCTCTGAAATTTGGTACATCTATTTCTGAACTCTTCTGTGGTTTTTCACTATAACTGACTCTGGGCTTTGGGACAGAGACTAGGGAAGGGGGCTGACAACAGAACTCCCTTGAGCCTGGGTTCACATCTGCTTTGATTTGGGGCACACGTGGAGCCTCTGGCATGGAGCACCACTGGCATGTGTAGGAGGTAGGGGGCTTACCTATTTGGGTGGAGCTGTGCAACAGAAGCTACTGGCTGAGCCAGCGCCTGGGCTTCCTTCATGCCAGATTCTGTGCCTAGATCACTACTAAAGTAAGAGAAGGCCTAGGCTCATCTGGTGGAGCCTGGGATTCAAGAAGAAATGATGTGCATATGGATATCCTTTAGGGCTCCAAACCCTGGTCCAGGAGCCATATGTCCAATGTTCTGAGTTCTGACTCAAAGGGCCAGGTAATTCTATGATTACTGTCAGAATGACCTAATCCACCTAGAACACCTAGAGAATTCCTGGGGTCAGCAATCAATGTCATGACTGGTTTTGTTTAGAGGCCTTAATGGAAGGTCGCTTGATGGATTCATTGATGTCTCCGTTTCTGAAACCTGTATCTTTGACTCGGAGATTGTGTCCACACATCTAATCTAATTCTGATTTTAGCCATTTTAATTTCATTTTTCTTTGCTAAAGATTGCACATCGTGCTTATCTCCACTGTTTGATCCAAATTATTGACCTCTGATTTCAGACTCACCCCTCATAGAAATAGTACCTCCCTACATCTTTCTTATATGTTAATTAAATTTACATTTTTGACCTCTTTTACTGTTTACCTTTTTATTCACACTGCTCCTATATCTCTCCCCAGTTAAGTTCTTTTTAATCTAAGTGTTTAAAGTCTTTACTAAAGCAGCCAAGTGGAAACATAAAATATTAAAGATCACTGTATTTAAATGAGGCACACATTTTAGAGTGAGGATATAATAAAATGAATCTATGACATAGTTAAGTACCTTGATGATTAAACTAACCTAACTTCCTCTCAGTCTTTAGCCGAAGAAATCTTTCATGAATCAGTCAAAAGTCTTTATGTCAGCTGTGAGAGCCTGGCTTTTGTTTTTGAGAATTTCAGGACAAACTGACATCTTATGCCCTTTAAAGTTCTGTGATAATACAGGTTAATAGCCAGTTTGCAAATGATCAGGAAAGGGCTCTGCTTGTTTCTCAAAATTTCCTATTCTCATTTTTTTCTTTTACCTCTTTCCTTGGGATTAGCACAAGTTTTTTTTTTTTAATAAAAAGAATATTTTGATATTCTTTTCCCTTTTTAAAATAATGACCTTCAGGAAAAAATACTATTCATGAGTTTCTTCTTCCTTTGCTTATCAGTGATGTCAGGGTAGCTTATGTATATGAGACTCAACTAAGGCACATTTTAGTGAAGGTAGGAAACAAAAGTTTTAAGACTATGGAAGCCTCAAATAGAAAAAAAGAAAAGAAGAAGAAGAAAGAAGTGTCTTGTTTCTCATTTCTTTGTAGCAAATTACGTTTTGAATTTCTCCCAAACCTATGACAGATGTGAGATACCACATCCCTTCTACCGTTTGAGTCATTTCTACATTACCCATTTCTTCTTCTCTTCTATAGCTGCCAAAATGCAATAGTTTCTTGTCCATATTCCAGTTTACCCCCCCCTCAATCTCCCATTATTATGTTTTCTAGTATTTCATATATTTAGCTCCTGAAGTAATACAAGTCCATGGCCTATTAAGTATATAAACAACAGAGACTGTATGAATTCCTCCTTATGCCTTTTGTAGGTGAGAAAGAGGTTTAAGAGAAACTGTATCCCAAACAACTTTGTTTTTGTCAAGGTCTGATGTGAACTGGGTGATATTTTTCCACCTTCAGTGACCTGCCTAGAGAAGAATTTTAAGAAGTGCCATTTAAAAACAGTCATTTTATCCTGAGAAAGGTCTAGCTTATGGTATAAATCAGAACAAAGCTTCCAAGGGAGAAGAACATTATTCTGAATGACGAAAATGAGCTCCTTTGTATTATATATAATGGAAAGAAAGGAAAGGCTTCTAGGTTTCAGGCCTTCAGAATATATATTGCTGTTCAAGGCATGGGCAACCCACCAATGGAGTGGGATGATTATTTACCTAATTATTGTTTCACAGCCCATTTTGTGTATGTGTGATGCATGATGGAAAGAGACCAACAAGGCAGAAATGGGAATTATTTAATACATGGACCCAATGTGACCATCATGGGCAATTTTTATATGGAAAACTCTTGATACTTAAAATCTATTATTTAACTATCAATATAATGCATAGTATGGTACCAATACAAAACAAGACCAACAAATACAGAAGGTTAAAAATATTCCAAGAGTTTATTTGAGCTAGAATAGAAAGGCTGGTGTGGTTCTCCTTCTGTTGCACTATTCATCTGCAAAGGTGGTAAAATCTGCAATCAGGCTCTTTGAAAAATATGATAGAAACAGTGCTCACAAATGTGAATTTCCTTCCTCTTCCTTTTTTTTTTTTTGGAGTTAAAAGTTATTTATTGGGGGAAGAACAGGGAATATTCACCTGATCCCTCCCCAAACCCCTTTTCAGATGAACCCTGAGCAACTGGAAGACCAGCTCACCCAGTGAGAATTTCTGCCTTATTCACAAGCTCAGGAACCCTCCAGAGTGAGGGTAAGGGACATCTTTTTTGAGGTGCAAAGAGGGAAGGATTATGACTCAAGGTGACAGCATGCTAATTGCAAGGTCAACAGGCAAATGGGGCTCATGAGCAGAGTGGGATGGGGGCTCAGCATCCGGTGTCAGCTCCTCAAGGGCATGGCTGTGGACCACGTCACTTCTGCTTTGTCTTCTGCTGGGCTGGTGCTATCGGAAAACTTCTCGCAAAGTAGTGAGCTCTTCCTTTTTATTTTATTCATTTTTCAGCTATGGTCAGCTTATCAGTTATTTGAAAGAAACTCAACCAAAATGTGAGGGCTAGTTTAATTCTATACAATCCATATAGCAAGGGGCTGACTTACTGCGTTGCTTTATCTAACTTAACGTCTTGGAAAGATGAGGTCCTGGGAGACTAAAATCATTAGATCTGTGTTTTGCAGGATGATTCTTTTGTAATTCTCTGTCAAAGTATATGTGATTACTAAACAACAAAAATTTAGAACATTGCTGATTTCCAGAAGGCTCAGAAATTCAGACTCAAATTGAGTGGATAACAATGAATACTGCCCACCTCCCAGTAAAATGCTCTAAGTTCAATAGAGTTGTAGAGTTTGAGGAACCACAGAGTTTTTGTTTGAAAATAAAGCCATGGTTTCAGGAGAACTTCCAGCTTTTGATGACATAAATAATGTTTTAAAATATTCAGGTTGCTTAGGCCATAAACTTTATGCTATATGGATATCATCAGGTATTTGTCTCATCCACATGGTTTATCTACGTGGCTAAAAGAAACTGACCAATCTTAATGCAAATGGGACCTCCTCAAACAATTTTGACACAAATATAAGGTTCCTCAGATTATTTGCTATGTATCCAGTTCTGGTTATTGTTTGGATACCTCTGGCATTATTCAAAACATCTTTTGTGAAATTGCTAAATGAAGATCAAAGACAGCTAGACACTGAATCTGCTATCTTAATTTTATGAACTTCAAAAGCTATTCAAATTCTTCAAGCCTTGGTTTCCTTATTTGTGAAGTGAGGCTAATAACACATACCACATTTGGTTTTTAGAAGCAAAATATGATAATTACTGTCAGGCCCTTAATACAGTATGTGGAGGTAAAAAACTGTAAAGTTTTATTGAGTATAATAAATTTCAAAATATGGTGGGAAAACATTCCATTTATTAATAGCAATAAATATAACAATATTCAGAAAAAACTTTATAGGAAATATTTGTGGAGAAAGTTATAAAACTTTACATGATTAAAGAAATTCAGTGGGCTTGCTTAGAGAGGCTTCATATTACAAAGGTATTTTTTTCTTCTAAACCAATATACAGATTTAGTGCTATTCTAATCAAAGCTCTAAATATGTATATATAAACTTAAATGAGTTCAAGAAGCATAGGATATATTTCTACTTAGAATTTTATTAAATGTGAGTTTTATTTGATTCTCCAGTCAAATTAGTTTAAAGTAAACTTCCCTATTATGTGTAAGAGAAAATATTGAGCAGAAACATCATTTTTTAAGGGCAATAGTATATTTATGTCATTAACAGAGTTCTGGTGTATGGAAAATTATTCATAAACTGTAAGTGTTATTATGATTCTTTTAGTGATGTTTAAGTTCCAAGCATATACACTTTGAATTAAACTCTACAAAAATTGCATCAAAAAAGAAAATGGTTGGCTAGGAACTGTAAAACTATGAAATAAAGCACAAATTACAGTCAAAAAAGCAAATAAAGAATGTTTGTGGGTCCTTTGAGGTCACTGTCAGAATTAACTCAGAAAGTAAGGCTCTTGTAATGGAAAATAATTTAGTGATGTACTGAATTGTACATCTAAGAAAATCAGTTTTATTACAAAATAGGCAGTCAGGAGGCAAAAGGAACCCATACAGAATGAAATAATGAATCAGCACATTAAGATGTGTTTAAAAGTCATACTTGAGAGATTTGGTTTAAACCAGTTTTAAAGCTTTTAGTAAGAATGTGGTCATACTCACTGGTTGGTATTTTACTTATCATGCAAAGCACATTAGTTTTCAACATGTTTGATGATTAAATAGTTTCATTAAAATTCAATAAGACATGAATTTTCAGCAAGAAGGTAATCAATTAAAAAAAAGGTATTTGGAAATGGATACAGACAAGATTGGGCACTTCAGAGTGGTATGGCCGTTGGAAATGAATACAGTTTTAACTAGACCTATCATGTCTAAAACTACTCAAGCAGCAGCCTTTATAAAGACTATTGCTTATGCTGAACACATCACCAGCCCCTACCTAAGTCTATGGGACATTCTTATCTTAAACTGCTTGCCATTTGTGCTCCTTAGTGTGGCTCTGATGGTAAAATAAAGGTGACTTAAAAAAATTTTTTAATGAAATGTATAAGGATTCTGCAACTTTATCCACTCAATCATATGCTGGCATAGCTGGGTATTAATATATTTGCTGTTCAGAATTTTCAAGGTTGACTTCTATATTTTTCTTCATAAAGGAAAAAAAAGGTCATGATAAAAGGTAAAAATTTATAGTTCATTTATGTCAACAATTTCATATGGTTTAACCAAATACTGCAGAAACAGCCATACTCATATGCAAGGTTTAGCATTCTCTGTTTAACATAGTGATTGAGAAGCTCACAGAATTGGCTTATTTGTCATTTTTCTCAAGATTGAACACCTCCAATGAAGAATTGCCTTACAAAGGTATGTACTTTTTTGTTATTTGATAAAATCACTTTGATTAAAAAGAATTTTTGAGAATTGAATGAAGAAAATTGTGGAGACATTGAGCCTTTGAAGATTCAGTTATGAAACAGTGGTACAGTGAATAAATAATCTTACATGGCTTTTTCTTCATCAAAAAAGTCATTTTATAAATATTTCTTTGCAATAACAAAAGAGACTGTTCAGTGGATTTTTTTCAATCCACCATTGCTCCCATTGCCCACATGTTTTGACCCATGGCAGTCTTAAATGTTGAACCAGACTTTAAGTTTGGTCACATTCTGAACATTCTACTCAGGGATCACCCTGACATTCTACATAAAGAAGCAAATGCCCACATGTTAATTCACAGGTCCACTGGAGATTGGGTGACCTTCAGAAACAAACATTCCCATTCTTTGTAGAAAGTTAACCTCCTTTATTGTATCAGTGCTAGTGTTGTTGTGCAAGCTCTGTTTTCTTTGATGAAGAAACCAGTATTCACATTGCAACTGTCCTAGCAAAGGACAGTGACATTCTAAATTAATAACAGATCAAACCCCTGAAGTTTAGCAAGGGCTGGCTCCTGTTTTTCGTTTTAGAAGGAAAAGCTGACGTGGAAATTAAAGTGATTTATAGATTTGTAGATTCATTGAATTCTAGAGCAAAAAAGAACTTAGAAGTGATCAAGCCCAGCTTCTTTTCTTTTTCTTTTTTCTTTTCTTTTTTTTTTCCAGATAAGGAATTGAGATGTTGAAAAGATGATGGTTATCTACACATCAGCTAGTGTTGGAGTCATGACACCAAATAAAATCTTCAGAACGAATGTTTTTTGCGAAGGAACCCTAGAAAATTCTGGAGACGTTCTGAGAAATCTCTAGCTGATTTAGGGACATATGCATCAGGTGACACATTTTAATCATCGTAATTGTAATAAGGCTTGATTCCTTAGAACTTGATAAGCTGATGCATCACCATTAATTTTAGAAATATCCTGGAAAACTGTCATTGTAGTTGTTAGAATCCTGATCTGGTGAGTGCTGGGAACATGGAAATTCCCTGTATTGTTTAAACATGTTGTATGAATAGCAGCTGTCAGTTTCCCTGGCTTCTTGGGGAGTACCTTAGGGATACCCACTGCATTGCCTCTGGCTGAGATCAGAGAGAACTTCTAAATAAGGGGAGCTTCAGAGTGACAATCTGATGGAGAGTGTTTAGAGAACTACCCTTAAACTTTATCATTAACTTAGATTTTATAATGATTTGGAATAGCTTGGCATTGAAAGAACTGACAAAAATTATGGAAGGGCTTGTTCCTTCCCCTAGCTACTGCTTCATACTGGGTCTGTGGCAATGCATGCTGTTGGCTTCAATCTAAGTGTCACTGGATACTGAACCCAGGGGCCCTCCCATAATCTAGTCTAAGCAGCAGCTGCAGCATTTCCTTAGGATGGATTCATTAATATTCTATTTACATGCAATAAGATGGCCATACTCCATCACAAAATAAATATGAACTGTGACTGATTCAGCTTTTATTATTACATGTATAAAAGAGTTTGTTTTCATTGTGTTCTTAAGAAAGTGCTTCACTTTCATTTGAGTCCAGGAGAATGATAAGCAAAGTTTCTCAATGGCATTACATTGCTTTAAGATTGCTTTTTACAGGATAGTTGGGGATAAAAATTATTCCTAGTAGCCTTTTCTGCATTTATTGAGATGATCACATAGTTTTTTTTCATTTTGTTGATGTGTTATATCACATGGGTTGACTTACGTATGTTGACACATCTTCCATCCCTGGGATAAATTCCACTTGATCATGGTGTATGATTCTTTTAATGTGCTGTTGAATTCAGCTTACTAGTATTTTATTAAGGATTTTTGAATCTATGTACATCAGTGAAATTGGCTTATAGTTTTCTTTTCTTGTAGTGTCTTCTCTGGTTTTGGTATCAGGGTGATGCTGGCCTCATAAAACGAGTTTATAAGTATTCTTTTATTTTTTGGAAGAGTTTAAGAAGGATTGATATAAATTCTTCTTTGAATGCTTGTTAGAATTCACATATGTAGTGATCAGGTTCTGGGCTTTTCTTTGTTGGGAAGTTGGTCTCCTTATATGCTAGTGGTCTGTTCAGGCTTTCTATTTCTTCCAGACTCAGTTTTAGTTTGTTGCCATATAATTGTTCACAATAGTTCCTTGTGATTCTTTTTATTTCTGGGGCATCCTGGAATGTCCTCTTCTGATGTATCTGTAATGTCTCCTCTTTCATTTCTTTTTTTTATTTGAATCTTCTCTCTTTTTCTTAGTCTAGCTAAGAGTTTGTTGATTTTGTTTATCTTTTCAAAAAACCAACATATAAAAATCAATCATGTTTTTCTATTCACAAACTATTGAAAAAACAAATTAAGAAAATAATCCCATTCATAATAGCAACAAAAAATAATTTTTTTAGGAATAAATTGAGCCAAAGAGGTGAATGACTTGTACACTAAAAATTATAAAACATTGATGAAGAAAATTAAAGAAGACATAGATAAATGGATATATCTCATATTTATATGTTGGAAGAATTAATATCATTAAAATCTCCATACTACCCATAAGTGATCTACATATTCAATGCAGTCCCTATCAAAATCCTGGTGGCATTTGTTACAGAAATAGAAATAAGATCCTAAAATTCATATAGAACCACAAAAGAACCCTAATAGCCAAAGCACTCTTTAGCAAGAACAACAAAGGTAGAGGCATCAAACTATCTAACTTCAAAATATACTACAGCAATCAAAAGAATATGGTACTGATATAAAAGCAGACACATAGACCAATGGAACAGACTGTAGAGCTCAGAAATAAATCTACACATCTATGGTCAACTGATCTTCTACAAGCGTACCATGACCAAAAAATGGGGAAAAAATAATCTCTTCAATAAATGATGTTGGTAAAACTAGATGTCCACATACAGAAGAATGAAATTTGACCTTTGTATCATATATACAAAAATCAACCAAAAACAAACTAAAAACTTAAAGATAAAACCTGAAAACATAAAGCTACTAGAAGAAAGCATAGGAAAATAGCTTCTTGGCATGCACATGGTATGATTTTTTGGATATGATACCCAAAGCACAGACAACAAAAATGAAAATAGACAAATGAAATTACATCAAACTGAAAAGCTTATGCACAATAATGGAAACAATCAACAGAGTGAAAAAGCAACCAAGTTATTTGCAGGCCATACAACCGATAAGGGATTAATAACCCAAATATATGAGAAACTCATATAATCCAATAGCAAACTCCCTAAATAACCTGTTTTAAAAATTGCTGAAGTACCGGAGTAAACATTTCTCAAAAGAAGATACACAAATGGTGAATAGATATATGAAGAGGTGCTCAAAACCACTAATCATCATAGAAATGTAAATCAAAGCCACAATGAGATATCACCTCACACTACTACGAGAAAGACTAAAGACACAGATGTTATGGCTATGGAGAATGGAGACCGTTGTACACTGTTGGTGGGAATGCAAATTGGTATAGTCATTTTGGAAAACAGTATGGGGCTTCCTCAAACAATTATAAATAGAACTACCTCATGATCCAGCAATCCCATTTATAAGCATATATCCAAAGGAAATGAAATCAGTATGTTTAAGAAATATCTTTACTTTTGTGTTCATTGCAGAATGATTCCCAATAGCCAAGATATGGAAACAAACTAAATGTCCATTGATGATGAATGGATAAAGTAAATGTGATACACACACACAGTGGAATGTTATTCAGTCATTTTAAAAAAAGAAACTCCTGCCATTTGTGGCAGCAGGGATGAGCCTGAGAACATTATGCTAAGTGAAATAAGCCAGATGCAGAAAGACAAATACTGCTGATATCATTTATACGTGGAATCTGAAAATGTCAAACTCACAGAAGCAGAGAGTAGACTGGTGGTTGCCAGGAGTTGGGGAAAGGGGGCAATAGGGAGATGCTGGTCAAAGGGTCAAAGTTTCAGTTATGCATGATGGAGATCTAATATACAACAATGTGACTGTAATTAACAATACTTTATTGTATACTAGAAATTTCCTCATAGAGTAGCTCTTAAGTGTTCCCCCCCCAAACACAAAAGAAGGAAAGTAGTAACTATCTGAGGTGACAACAATTAGTTTCAGTTGATTATTTGCAGTGTGCATGTCCATCAAATCATCCAATTGTGAATACCGTAAATATGCAATCTTTTTCAAATCTACCTCAAGAAAAAAAGACAGAAGGTTAAAGCAGAACAATAAGACAAGGAAGTTATGGTTTACAATTGGTTAAGCATTTAACCAATCCATTTAATACTGGATTAAAGCCTCAAACAAAGTATTTGCATATCATTTGGGCCAGATTGTCTATATGTCTAACCACATAACTCCTGACCTTTTACAAGTGATTGGAATGGAAATGACCCCAAAGTAGAAATTAAAAGAAGCATGTTTTGTTGGCAGTATTCTTGGGCTTGGCAAAGAATATGGTATGAGGCTCAGAGCCAGTCTACTAGGCTCCAATAAAAGAAGGTTTTAGCTAAAATTCATGCCTTGAAGTATTGTTATATTCAGTTTAATAAGCAATTCACACCTGCTTCACCAGGAGAAGCTATTTGATAGGGCAGATATGCCTGCCAGAGGTCACCTCTCAGCCTAAATATATCTTTCTTACAAAACATTTACAATTCCATCTGTAAAACAATGGCTTTTTCCGTCACAGAAGAGTCTTGATTTATATTTAAAAATAATTGCCCTGCGCTTCCAAGTGCTCAATGATAAATGAGGTTCGATTGCAGATCTGTATTCCTTGCTAAGTTAGATGTGTCTTGTCAGAGTTTTCTGTGGAATATGTTACATCACTGTTTAAAGAAAGTTAGGAATGTGCCTCCTATTATTTTTAAAGATATAGTAGGGATTTCTTTGAGGAACCTTTCCTACATATTGACACTAAAGTTTCAATAACTTTGAGAATAGAGCATAGAAACTGTTCGGAAGAGAGAACAAAAGCTGAATAAGAATAAAGCCTACAGATCGAATGTACAGCATGAGCACTATAGTTAATAATGCTCTATTGTATACTAGGAATTTGTTGAGAGTGGTTTTTGGAGCTCTTACCCCCTACACACAAAAGATAACTAGGTGAGGGGATGAAATGTTAATTTGTTTGACTGTAGTAACCACTTCACCGTGTATATGTATATCAAAGCATTATGCTGTATACCTTAAATATACACAATAAAAAAAAAGTTTTAGGGAAATCACTAGCATCATGAAATAGCACTTATTATCCCATTAATAATCACAGGAAAAAAATTAAAAGCATTTAGACCTACTACTTTGATAAAAGCATAAGCAAAAATGCTACCCACTTTTATTGAGGGAATTA
The DNA here is from genome assembly GCA_963574885.1 of Lepilemur ruficaudatus. Taxonomy (NCBI): domain Eukaryota; kingdom Metazoa; phylum Chordata; class Mammalia; order Primates; family Lepilemuridae; genus Lepilemur; species Lepilemur ruficaudatus. The sequence goes on along the minus strand of CAUYRT010087859.1, from coordinate 2,175 downwards.
GGTACCTTCAAAACATCCTGAATGGCAATTTGGCAGTACCTAGCAAAAGCTTTAGAAATGTGCCTAATCTTAGGTTCAGAAAGGCTCCTTATGTGATGTATTCTGAAGAAATAATTAAAATGTGCAACAATATTTCACTGCAAGGATTTTTCATTACAGCATTCTTTATATTATTGAAAAATGCAAACAACTTAGCTCTCCTATAGTGGAGATTGCCTAAATAAATTCTGATACAATGCCTATGATACACAATATGAAATTTTACTCAGGTATTAAAATTATGGAGATGATTATATTGACATAGAAAGATGTTCATATAATATTAATAAAAGCATGCTACAAATCATTATGAGTCAATAAAAATATCTAGGAAAATACACAACTTTTTAAAGTGAGCCATAGGTTTTATTCTGATTTCACCAGTTTTTCCATTTATGTCCTTTTTCTTTTTCAGGGTATGATCCAGGATACTTCATTTAATTGACATGCCTCCTGAGGCTCCTCTGATCTGGGATAGTTTCTTAGTCTTCCTGTTTTTCATGACCTTGATACTTTTGGAGAGCAGTGGTGAGATGTTTTTTAGATTGTCTCTCAGTTGAGATTTGTCTGATGTTTTTCTCATTATTGGGTAGGCGTGATGGGTTTCGGGGAACAACACCGCAGACCTGAAGTGCCATTCTCATCTCATAACACCAGGAGGAACATGACAGAAACAGGACTTGTTGCTGATGATCTTAACCATGATTGCTTGCTTTAGGTGATGCCTTCCAAGTTTCTCAAGCAGCCTGGCTGCAAAGCGTATGCCCTTAGCTATTTCTCTGTAACGTGGATCTCCTAGTTTCTCACCTTAGGAAGGTGTTCTGCATCTAGTTGTTCAGTAGAAACTGAGAAATATAGAATTTTCTTCCTAGACAAAATTGTTCTAATGACAGGAGAGGCCTGGGCTTACTCCCTGTACAGTATTGCTTTCCTGGAAACGTGGTCACTTAACTCCTTCCTGACTCCCATCTGCTTCCTCCTGTGCCCAATACTCCACTGGTTCATTCTCTGAAAAAAGAATACTATGAAAATCTGCTTTCAACATTATCACGTGGAAGCCTAAAAATAGTGAGCTAAGGAGGTACTAGAATTTGAGTACATAAAAAAAATTTTATATATACAAAAATGTTAGTATCCTTAATTTATAGATAACTACTATAAATATTTAACCAAAAAAATGGATAAGTGGTGTATGTTCAGATAATTTATAGCAAAGGAAATACAAATAATGCCATTTAAAGATTTGAAATTATGCCTGTTTTTTCTTAATAAGATAAATATAAATCAAAATTATAATGTGATAACATTTAAAAATTATTAAGGTAGCAAAGACTAGAATGTTTGATGACAAACTATATTGACAACAGTTTGGGAAAACAGATACTTCTCATTGTTTATGGAAAAGTAAATCAGTAAAACCACTACTAAGAGCAATTAGACATTGAATCTCACAAAAAGAAATGTAATTTTTGGACCCAGCAATTCCATTTCTACATGAGATCTTTAATATATACCATATGTATATCATGAGTAATATAGATATGCCAGCATATGTATAAAATCATTTATATATAGGAATATTGCTTGTAGCAAGGAATTAGTTAAATAAATTGTTCCATCAGCACATAATGAGTAGCTAAGCAGCTTTATGTGTACCAGTAAAGAAAAATCTCCAGTATATTTTGCAAAGTTAAAACAAAAACAAAAACAAAGGACTGAATGGCATGTAAGGTATGGTGCTGTATGAACTGGAGTTAAGACTACCACCTGGCCAATTTTGGCTCCTCATGCCTCTGAATCAACAGGCAAAGAAGAGTAACTGTGCTAGCTGAGGTGATTGATCTGACTATCAAGGGGATATTGGACTGGTACTCCACAATGTTGGTAAGGAAGAGTACACCTGGGGTACAGGATATCCCTTAGGGTGTCTCTTAGCATTACCATGCCCTGTGATTAAGGTCAATGGAAAACACACTCTCTCTCTCTCTCTCTCTCTATATATATATATATACATATACATATACATATATATCCTATATGTGTGTATATATATCTGTTGACCACTATTTAGTACCTTTCACATCTGTCCTTTCCCTGCTCACCTTGGTGCCAGTGCCTTACTTTGAGGTCTCATCA
>CAUYRT010087857.1:0-21250 GCA_963574885.1 Lepilemur ruficaudatus | reverse complement strand
ATATAAAAATTAGCCGGGCATGATGGCACATGCCTGTAGTCCTGGCCATTCAGGAGTCTGCGGCAGAAGGATTGCTTGAGCCCAGGAGTTTGAGGTTGCTGTGAGCTAGGCTGACGCCACGGCACTCTACAGCCCAGGCAACAGAGTGAGACTCTGTCTCAAAAAAAAAAAGATCTGAAAAATATTTTACTTTTTTTCTCAGCGTCCTTTCCTTTTGTTTCATACCTGGTAATTTTTTTCACTTATATTGGTTTCCTAGGGATGCTATAACAAAATATCAATAACTGGGTGACTTAAAATAGTGCAATTTATTGTATGATAGTTCTGGAAATTAGAGGTCAAATATTAAGATCTTCCCATGTCTATGCTCCTTATGGAGCCTGTAGGGAGAAAGCTTCCCTTGCCTCTTCCTAAATTCTGGTGTTGGCAGTGGGTCCTTGATGTTCTTTGGTTTGTGACATCCGAAGTAGAATCTCTGCCTCCATCTTCACATGCTGTTTTCCCTGTGTCTTCACATCATCTTCCTTCTGTGCATGTCTGTCTCTTTATGTAATTTCTTCTTTTTATAAGCACACTGGTCATATTGGATTAAGGCCCACTCTAAAGAGTTCATTTTAACTTGATTATCTCTGTAAAGACCTCATTTCCAAATAAGGTCACATTCTGAGATATCACAGGGTGGGACTTACTTCAACATATCTTTTTGAGGGGACCCAAGTCAACTCACAGTACCTCTGCTTGTCTAGTTATGATGCCATGCCTATTTCTGTCTTCAAGGAGACTATCTCTTGACTCTGAACATCTCTCATAACCCTCTCAGTTATCAAAATGTACTGAATTAGTATATCATTACTTAGACACATCTTCTTAATTAGTTGGAGATTTTCTTATGGAAAAGGGCTTGTTTAGGGTGGGGTTAATGAACAATAATGGCTTATGGGGTCAGACAGTAATGACAGACTGGAAGATATTTTTCAGCACCTCTCCAATCATATGGTATGGGAGAGGTGACAAACTACTTCACCCAGTGCAGGGAAAGCATAACCAAGCAACTGCCACCACCCTGCTTTAGTGGAGTCAATGAAAGAAGAAAAGATTCATGATTGCTGGGAAGTGGCAGAAATGTTATTTATGTTGGATAATATACTTAGTGACCCTTTAAATTGCTTCCTTAATTTAATAGTGTGGTGTTTTGCTTAGAGAAACCTCGCTTGGAAGCTGTACTAACAGTTTCACAGTACAAAATAATAGCATGAAGTGAGAGCCAGTTTCCTTGCTTTCTTATCAAAGTCTTTATTAAAAATATAAGAAGGAGAAATGTATAATAAATGTGGTAATTTCAGGGATCTTGGAAATTCTCAGTAAGATGTATTGAATGAAGTATCAATTAAATATTTGAGATCTACTAAGCATTACTTATTCACTGAATGGGTTATAGATTTAGTCATCAAAGTAAATCTTTATTTAATTTTGAAAACAGAAACCTGGGAGCAATGAACTATTAATATTTTGGGGTCCTTTCAAGCCCCTATTTCTTTGACAAACCATATAAAAGGTAGTGTTCTGCTATGCATTATGAATTATAACTAGGGAGGTTTTATTTTAAAGCTGCTTTGGATTTAGGATCAGTATATATTAATATTACTTACATCTCTGTATTAAATTGTATGGCAATTGCAAGGATGTGGAAACAACCCAAATGCCCACCAACACATGAGTGGATTAATAAAATGTGATATATATATACCATGGAGCACTACTCAGCCATTAAAAAAATGGTCATCTAGTATCATTTGTAACAGCCTGGATGGAACTGGAGACCATTCTTCTTAGTGCAGTATCACAAGAATGAAAAAACACACACCACATGTACTCACTACTAAATTGGAACTAATCAATCAACACTTGTGCACATATAGAAGTAAAACTCAAGGGAAATCAAGCAGGTGGGAGGGGGAGGAGGGGGTAGGCAAATTTACACCTAACAGGTACAGTGCACACAAATTGGGTGAAGGGCACACTTACAACTTTGACTCAAACTGTACAAAAGCAAATTATATAACCGAAAGGTATGTACCTCCATAAAACTCTGCAATTTAAAATAATTTTAAGAAAAATAAATATAGGATTAGAAGAAACAAAAACAAAAAAATTACATGGCAATTTACTCTAGATTATTCCCACATTTAAAATGTATTATATATTCTGCATGATGTTGTATTGTCTATAGGCAGACTTGCAGGAACTAATTCTAGGGGCAGCCCTGTTACAGAATCAGTTGTAAACCATTCCCTCAGCATGACTTTGTGGCACCATACTGGGAGAAAAATGCCATTTTTTTAGGGACAGTGATTTTGGGCACTGTCCATTCAGACTCACGATAGCAGAATGAGTGGTTTCAACATGTGAAGATTATTCAGTGCCAATCCCAAATTACAGACTTGTGTCCTCCCTGTGTAAACACCACTGCTTTTTTAAATGGAGGGCCTATGTTTGAAATTTTCTATAAACAAAATAAAAGTGCTATTATTATAGTGAAGCCCAGATTGTATTAAATCATTTTTCATTATTGCTATTCCAAGGGAAATGAAGATTCAATATCAAAAAATCTTAGATCTAAGTTCAATTCAAGCAAAACTGGTATCCACAATAACTGGTATCTGAAATTCACATGAATGCAATCATTAAATATGAAAGATAATCATTTATTCTGCATTACTTTCCCAAGACATTGTTTTGGTTTTGTTTTTATGTTTCCTTATGCCATATATGCCTTAATCTTTATGATACTGAATTCAGAGAAATGCTGCAAAATTCCAAACAAAGGCATGGGTTTGTTGTAATGTCTTAAATATTTTTTAGCAAACCAGCTAGACATCTGCTGGTCTATATGTCCAAGTTCCTCCAAGATTATTGTTCTGGTAATTTTTATCCTACATTAACCACTTCCCTTTCTTGAATTTCTCAGTACTTGATCATTATTGGTATAAATAAGAATACAAATTTTCATTTATTTTTATTTAAGAAAAAATCCTTTGTATGTTGTTGGCAGTTTCTCTCCCTCATGGTAGAAATAATCAAGTCCTAAGTTTAGGAAGTGTCACCAAAATCCATTCTAAGTTATTACCCCAATACAACGCAAGAAAATGACCAAGGAGGGGGAGTGATATATTTTGGTCTTGGCAAAGACTTTGGCTTAGGTGTTTGTGTTTGGTGTGGAGTGTTTTTAATGCAGTGCCTCCTGTACATCTTTGCATCTAGGGATTTACTTAGAGATGAGAGAACTGAAAGGATTGGGAGTAAAACATACACTCCTTCCCTTTTAAAGTTTGAATCTTTAGAACTGGTTAGACAGACAAGATGTTGCCCCAATAAAAAAAAAAAAAAGACCATGGTTTCCCTAAGAAGAAACTGTATTTTGAGAGAAGGATCTGGCCCATGACCCAGAATCACCATTGAGGAGGCCTGGTTCTGTTCACTGTGTGAGGGACGCTGGAATCCTCCCGTGGGGCCATTTTACACAGCATAGGTGGGTGTATGTAGGATTAGAGACTGTAGGTATGAACAAAGGAGCTGCTCTACAAGGATTGTTCTATAATTCTGAAATGAGAAGTATGTCTACTTGGAGCTCTTGTCATTTGAAAATAAAGTATGAGCATAAATATATTTTTCTTTTATCCTAATGGATAAATGTAACATACCAGTTACATTTATAATAATGATTTTTTTTTGTATTTTTGTAGACAATTTCTGCATAGTAGTTTTAATAGTTTTATTTCTTCAAGGTTGGCTCTCTAAGAATAAGAACCATATATTTTACATTCTTTTGTTTCTATGATAGCATTATTAATTGTACTAATTTATGGATAATAAACACCTGATATGTGGTTGTTGACAAAATGATATTTTACCTTTATAGGCTTTGTGGTCATGAGGTGCTTTCATAAACTTAATCTACAACCAAACAGAGAAGCAGCTGTGCCAAATAAAATTGTTTCCTTGAAATTCAGAGAAATAAGGGATTTGTTCATAGCTCAAATCTCATAGCTAAAAACTGGGGGAAACAAAACTCTAAAACCAGCTTACAGAATCTGAATAAATTACCATTTCAACTCCTACTGGAGGTGGCAATCTGGGGGAAGTTCAAGCCAAATTTCAGCCATAGATTTTCTTCTTTTCTTTCTTTCTCCTTCCTTCCTTCCTTTCTTTCTTTCTTTCTTTCATGCACCACTTGATAAGCTGCTCTCTCTCCAGTCGATCACATTGCTCACCACATTGTTCAGTTAAGCTATACCTGACATCCCTCAATGACTCAGATTACCTGCCTGGCTCCTAAACACTTGATATACTAAACTTCACCGTATGCTAGTGCAACATGGAGAGCTTCTACACCAGCTTCACTACCTAGCTTAAAACAGAAGTTACTAAGAGTTAGAATGAAGCAAAATAAGCAGAGAGGGGACCTGAAAGGATACAGAGCTATGGGAAAAGGTATTTGTTAAGGAAGAGCCTCATAAAGGTCTTGATGGACCTTGAGACCTCTGTCACAAGACCTTCCCTTCTTATAGAGTGCAAAGGAATTATAAACTGTGGGCTTTGGTTTTAAGCAAATAAGAAATCTTTAATACTCATTCCAAGACATAGGCAGCATAGAAAACAAGGAATGGAATTATGAAAGTCTACAGTTCAACTCTTGTAATTGCTCCTTGTTTGTAAAAACAGTTTGTTTGTTTTTTAATATTTTTATTAGCTTTAGAAAGTAACTGGATTCACAGTAATATAAATTAAGGAGGTTATAACTCAAAATCACCAAAAATCCACAAAATCTACCCAATGAAGGTAATGGAAAAAAAAAGTCAGTCATACTTTAGAAAGGAATCCCATTGGCCTAACAGATCATACCTTGCAACCCAACAGCTGCAAAGTCCCCAGCTGTTTTTCATCCCCGATTATTGCAAGAGCACCATAGGCCTCAGGCTCAGAACTGACAGGGCATGTAACAAATCCCAAATGAGATTGAAACTGAAAGGAACACGAGTGATAGATTTATATTGCTTAGCATTACATTTAATAGGGAACCGAAGGACAGGATATTCCTTTTTGGTCAGTCTATATCTCTAATTTTCCTGGCATTTACCTCCTCTTTATGCTCTCAAAAAAATCAAATAAAGCTCAATCTCAGAGAAGAGAATCACTATTAATTTTCTTAAAAGAAGATTGATGTTCTGATTTGTACTGAGGGTCTTTTATTCATTGAAGTGCCTTAAATTGCATCACTTTCATTAAAAATCTTTTCCTATGTCCCTTTCCATCTTCCCTAATTTTTATGGCATTTTTCATGACTGTATAAGAAGGGTCTACAAGCTCCTTAAAGAACCCCTTGGATAAAAGTTTCTTCATGTGAAAAAGGTCTTTAAGATTTTTTCCTCTTCTAATCTGTTGGTAGTAGTTTGCTGTACCTATTATTTAAGAAGAGCTGTAAGAAGAGCTTTGAGATCCATTTGCAGTCTTTTTCACAGGCTTCAGAGAAAGACTGAAGATGGAAAGGCCAGGTATTTGCCACTATCGCTATGATAATCTTTAATAATTAGTATGGCATATATGTTTAACTCAGGTGGCTATAGCTCAGGTTTGCTGGAATCTCAATCCTAATCAAAGGCTAGAACTTGACCGACACTATTCTAAAGCTAACAGGCAACCCTGGCTTAGCCAATGCCCAGGAATAAATTCACAGCATGCAGAAGGTCAAGGAGGAACTGAGACTTAAGCAGATTCATTTTCAAGGGGCCTGATTTGGCAACTACAGCCCACCAATTCAAATCCTAATATAGAAAATTATTTAAGATGATGCAGAGGCTGGGCACCTTGTTGATTTATCTTGTTTTATGACTCCTGACGGTGATTTCTGTGTAGCGGGCAGTACATAGAGCTTGGGCAGCACTGAGTGTCAGGCAAGGGCTGAGCCTAGTAGGGAAATCAGGTTGTGAAGTAGAAATGGAGGTTAAAAGGGAATAACAGAAATTGGGAAAATCGGGCCAGGAAGGGTAGAGGCAGCTTGCAGTTTCCTGACTACAGCGTTAAAGACTATCTGCCCCATGACCAGTTCGACACAGTCCCATCCTTTCTCTTGCCAATTCTCTGCCTCCTGCCTCATGTTAGATTGCAGGGTTGGGGATTCTTCCTTGGGCTCCAGGACAACCTGAGCCCACTGAGAGCAGCCTGTTGGCACCATTAAGAGAACATATGCTTTTCTGAGCTCCCCAGGGAATACAATTGTCACAGACTTAAATGTGTAGTAGCTATTTTGACAGGATCTTTACTCTTAACTGTGGTAGAAGAGAAGGGTTCAAAACATGCTCCTACATATTTCATGCATCTCTTCCTTATGCCAATATGCAATCATTTTTACCAAAATTGTTTTGATTTCCTTTTATCCTTTCATAGGTGTGGTTTTAAAGAGAACTGCCAACTGTCATGGAACATATTTTATGTGAATGAGGGTTTTAACATATATGTTGAAATAATTTTCATTCAGCTATCTCTTAGAAGATTGTACCTGCTGTATAATTCTCTTCCAGCACTGGAACATTGGAACAATGTCAATAAAATAAGTGACATAATGTGGATGTTAATCTGTGCAGGAAAAGTGAATATACTTTACTGTCAAATAAAATATGAAAGAAAAGAAGAAATCATAGTGAGTTCCTGCTCAAACCTGGCAGTTATCATAGTTAACACAAAAGTTTCTCAAAATTAGTTATATGAGAATCACCTGGAAATCTCTCTTTTGAGTTGTACCGCAGTTTGAGAATTGCAGGTTTATTAAATTTAGAAAATTACCTTAGGTGGGAGAGTTTCCCTGACTGATTTTTAGAGACCTAATTATGAATATCAAATACAAACTATGTTCAGGAGAAATTATAGAAAGTATTTTAAATGCTGTCCTATAATTTTAAATTATTTAATATTTCAAAGAAACAATTACGTCTGCCTTTTTATAAAAATAATTGTGAAAATGCCCAATAAGTGCAATGTTTTCAATGTACTCCAGTGGTGGAACACTGTTTTCGTTTGCTTTTTGTATGTGTATATTTATGTCAACAAAAATATAAAAACCATGTCTCTATACATTTTCTAATTTACTGCAGAAAATGTGTGGCAAAAAATGTAACTGCTAAAAGATATATAACTTCTAAATAAGATGGATATGTTCATTTAAGCTACTGATATACATTTTTAACTACTAGTGTACTGCAGAAAAAAACCATTGAAACAAATGATAAACGCATGATCACCGGTACTAAGACTTTTTTTTGTGTTACCGCCAGTATGGATATTTTACCATAGTGATTATATGAAATTTGTTTTTTTCTGTCATTAACCATGAATTCAGACACATAATATTAAGCAAAATATAAGTGAACATGACTTCTTCTATATAGTGCGAAACTGGGCTTCTTTGTTCTTTTATATTTCAAGATCAATTTTGACAAAACATCAGGAAGGAAGTTAGATATAAAGCTTCCTTGAATTTATAAAGTTGTTTTCTTCCCAGGAACTCAAAATTACTTGTACTTATTCTTACAAGATGCTTGTCAGGCTGCCAGTCTTTACTGTGTTCTTTTATGCACTAAGATGTGCCTGGCAGAATGAATACTAACCCTTCTGCCTTCCAACCAAGGGAACTGAGCAGAACCAAGTAGAATTACGTAAGTTATAAGTCTGATTTACATATTTAGATGATGAAACTTAGACATCAATGTCTGGGTTTGGGTTTGTAGAATCTTGTCAAAGTAGTCACCTTGGAAGGAGAAACATTTCCTGAAGCTGGTACTGTATAAATAAATATAGTGTTTCTTCTTTGTTGAAGGGTGGCATTGCCTTCAGAGCCAGGTGATGGACCACTTTAATATCACACATCACTGTTTGAGCACATTCCTCTTTCATCACAGTTCCAACTTATTTTTATTGTTTTTCTTATTGTTACTTTCCATGAAATTATCCTCATGATGAAGATTTCTATCACCACTGTAAATACTCAAAGAATAACAAAATAGTTCCTGCCTTCACAAACCTGTTCAATAAAATGATAGTCATATACATAATATTAGCTAACATTTTGCTAAAAATTTCCTGTAAGCCAGAAACTATCCTAAGTCCTTTATTTGCATAATTTTAATGCTCAACACAATTCTTTGCAATGGGAACTATTATCCCATACAATAAATTTTCAATGAGATGTTGAGAGGTCTCATACCTATAGCCACAGCTAGGAAAACGTTCTCCATATATAAGCTTAACATTGTCCATTTCCAAGTTATCTCCAATCAATGCAGGAATACATGGATAAGTGACACTGACATACCTTTACTAACACAGAGTGAAAAAAGGCTTATTGTGGAAAAATAACAAGGAAAGATTTTGCAATAGAGTAGACATGACCCCCTCCCCCATCCAGTTTTCTATTTATCAGAGAAACGGGGTTGAACTTGGCATTGAATTTCTGCCATTGAATGCCAAAAAAGAAACCCCAATCTTGGACTTAGTCTGGTTCAAGTTTTGTGGTACCTGAAGTGTATTCAATTTGTGGCCCTTCCCTTTAAGGAAAAGATTATAAAATATGAATAAAAATAAGGGATGAAAATGTATGTTTATTAGGAGTGAGAAAAGAAATATCGGCAAATTAAAAAAATTAAACCATGTGCCACAAGTATCACAAAATGAATAAAAATAACATATTAGTATTATAATTGGCAAATTGATATACTTGTCTAATACTTTATTTCCTACAGTTTTTGGTGCATATTCTCTGACTGCCTCTTCTCATGACAACTTTGTAATATAATTTTCTAAAAATTTCCATACTTTTCTAATAATCTCTTTTCCAGCATGCTTGATGGAAAGTTGAGTATGCCTTTAAAAATTATTGACTCAAAAGTGTCTTTCTGTTTTACATTTCTTTACTAATAATGCCACATCTGCTGAGACAGTGCTTCTTGCCAAGGGGCAGGTCATTAGAGAATTACAATGACAGCAACTGGTTCAGCTTGACCGGGTGCTCCCTGAACCATGGCAGCCCTCACCAGGTCATTGATGCACAGACCATGAGATAGCTGTGAAGCCTAGTCACGGTAACCTCTGGGAAGGAAGCAATGGGACAGGCTCTGAATCAGATCTGTCTTCGTTAGGTCAAAGATGGGTCCCGATGAATGATGAAGTCTACTAGGCACTGATTTAACTATTGAAGGTAAAGATGACAGCCTATTGGCCTGTCCTCAGCCCCACGGCCACCATCGTTGGATACCCAAGCTGGGTACCATGCCATGCTCCCTGCACTTCTACGCATGCATACCTCGTCATGCTCTATTAGCTTCCTGATATGCTACCTCTGGCTGTAATACTTTACATATTTATAGAGAAGTTAGGAGATGGCAAGTAACACCCATGGACTATGCAACAGTGGAAATTTCCTAGCTAGGGAAATGGCTTGTTAGAAAATGCAGAAATCTAGGTGAGTCTGAACACCAACAATGCTTTTCTCCTAGAGACCTTGGGTTCTTCGGTTGAGCCAGTTTAGTCCTGCTAGCCAACGTTCTGTTAGGTTAAGCAAAAGACAATAGGGATATTAAGGAGAAAAATTTTCTGTCCTAGTACTATAAAAGAAAATGGGCCTGAATCCAGATAGACCATGTCTGGCTCTATCACTCACTATTTTTTATAAAGTTGGAGTAAAATAAACTGTGGACTGTTGAGTTAAATGAAATATTATATGTGCAAATGACAGCGTAGCGCTTGGTCTGTACATGTTTAATGTTAAATCGCTACCATGTCTCCTGACTATCCTGAATAATCAAGACAAACAAACTGGAATAAATTTTAATGCTGTAAACTTGGCAGGGAGGGTGCCTCGTTGAGCACTGGAAATTCAAATCTGTGCCAAGCCACAGCTGATGTCAGTCTCTGCTCCCTACGTTAGATATCACATTTTTGAACTTAGCATGCTTAGCGTGTCAGATCCCCACTAGCTTGAAACCGTGCTGTAAATCTCTGCTCACTTGACTAATTCTGAATGTATTCATCAGGATACTTTGTATTGGTGACTTAGTGACTTAAATTATCTCTTGGTGTGAGTGACCCCTGCTGCCTTGTTCAACCCACTGAATTAGATTTCCTTCAGCGTTGCTGTTGGCACATTTGAAACCTTGAATTACCCAAGTCCTGTGGCACCGAGAAACTGGCTACAAAGCTAAATTATTTGATTTCCCCTGATACATTCATGCTTCTTTTTGCTGCTGGCTCATGCTGCCAAGTTCTCAGCAAAAAGGAGGGTCTAATTCAGTCTATTAAACACCACTCCCAAAAGGTACACAAAACTGTTCCCAATAACAACATGATTGAAAAACATACACCGGCTTATAGGATGACTAGTTTGTAAAAACCACACTTACTTAAATATAAACTGTAAAGGCCAAAATAATGCTAGGGATTTTACGTGCTTTCTCCCTTACTCTTTATCAGAACTCCCTAAGGGAGCTATATTATTATGGCCGTTTTATAGGTCTGCGTTTGGCAAACTATGACCCATGGGTCTGTCCTGCCATGTGTTTTTGTATGGTCTATGTACAGTCACATTTTTAAGTGGTTGAAACAAAATCAAAGGGAAAATAATATTTTGTGCCATGTGAAAATTATATGCAATTCAAATTGCAGCATCCAAAAGTGAAATTTTATTAGTATACAGCCCCATCCATTTTTAAATATATTTTCTATGGCTGATTGTGCTCAACAAGGTAGAGTTGAGTAGTTGTAACAGAGACCCCACAGTCCACAAAGGCTAAAATATTTGCTATCTGATCCTTTATAGAAAACTTTGTGGACTCTATTTACGGATGAAGCTCAGAGAATTCTGGAACTTACCGAAGGCTACCCTAAAAATAAGTGGTGAAACAGATAAAATTCCTGTCTGGTTGATCCTAGAGATCGTACTCTTAACAACTATACACTGTTGAGATAGTTCTGGCTGTTAAGAAATCAGTGAATCTCACACATGAAAACCAAATCACATTTCAGTGACTCTGTAGTTATATTTTCTATCTTGACCATTGCAGAAAAGTTTGGCAGAAGGTGACTGCTACCACTTCTGTAAAATGATGTGCTGCTGAATTTGGAAGGAGACTGTTTTGTTTTGCTGACATCTGCATGGCACAGTGAAGTTCTGGTCCTATTTCAATGGAATTATTGCCAATCCCGTATTATAAACACTTCCACTTCTAACCTAACTTTGAAAGCACAGCACATATGCTAGGTTTTCGGAATTGGATAAAAAGTATGGGGACCATGCCCAAGAAATAATTACAAATGATTATTCAAAATTATACATTCAGTTAATTGCCAGTAAAGAGAAAAAAATAATCCCTTCCTGGTTTCAGAAGCCAGAAATAGTGGCAACAAGATTCAGTCCATTAAACAAATGAAAACAATTACATTGTCAGAATCTTTCTCAGAGAACAATATTTTAATATCTAATATTCATTTTCAGATCCACCTTTAAATGCATTTATAATATTATTTTAATTTGCACCTTGACAACTTTTAACTTTTGATATAATAGCTTAAAATAATTATATAACTTGTTTTTGTTCTTTTTCACTATAGTGAAAGATATTGTGATAATATTCAAGGATACTATTTTGTAGTACATTAGGGCACACAACCAGAAGCATGAGGGATTAAGGAACATCTGTTTTGAAATCTTTGCAGAAATGCATAGATTGGGGCACAATAGCAAACTAATAATTAGTATTGTGATTATGCATTGACTTACAAATTAGCAAATTTGTGCCTTAGTATTGCATGCTAGCCACTTTGTCAATGGTATTAAGATCTTTGGACTGAAACACTTCATCTTCACTTGTTTCATGGCTGCTGATTCTGGAAGGCTTTGTCCTCCAATTATTGCTACATTGGATCTTAGGATATCTATTTTTGTGACTTGGCAGGAAAGGTAAATGGCACAGCTTGGAAGAGCACTGCTTTTGCTAGACTAGTATTTACTTTAAGTAGAGAAGTAAAAGATAGTAAGGCTTATTTATTTAGTTTTAGATGATAATAGAAGACATACTTTTTAGAAAATTGTACAGGGTAGGCTGGGTGTGGTGGCTCACGCCTGTAATGCTAGCGCTACGGGAGGCCGAGGAGGGCGGATTGCTCAAGGTCAGGAGTTCGAAACCAGCCTGAGCAAGAGCGAGACCCGTCGCTACTAAAAATAGAAAGAAATTAATTGGCCAACTAAAAATATATAGAAAAAATCAGCCGGGCATGGTGGTGCATGTCTGTAGTCTCAGCTACTCGGGAGGCTGAGGCAGGAGGATCGCCTGAGCTCAGGAGTTTGAGGTTGCTGTGAGCTAGGCTGACGCCACGGCACTCTAGCTTGGGCAACAGAGTGAGACTCTGTCTCAAAAAAAAATAAAATAAAATAAAATAAAGAAAATTGTACAGGGTAAATTTCTTGCTTAAAAATTAAACTAAATTAGATATTCCTAAACTGTCTTCCTTACTTTTGGTTATCTTTGACTCATTTTTTGAACGAAGCTTGCCTCAAAAGTAAGCCACTTTCAAACAGTAAGTTAAACAAGTGAACTTTCATCAGGTTATGTTTTCTGCCTCCTCTGAGTCCTCTTAGTATTAATATTTGGTGTACATGCCTCTTACTGTATTTTTGGTCTTCTATTACAGTTATTTACCTACTTCAATCCTTTTGCATGGCCCTATGTATTGTAAACTCTTTGAAGGTAGGTACCAAATCTTCAAAAGGTATTTTTCTTTCTAACTATAGATGACAAATGAGAAAGAATTAATTTGAGTTGAATAAAACATTTAACTGTGGAAATATCTATTATTAGGAAAGATATGTGCTTTTGTTTGACAGGCACAGGGAAATTAGATATGCCACATAGTTTCTTGTGTTAATTTAAAACAAACCTGTCCATTTATAATGTTTGATTTGCTTTGATCATTTACAAAGACAAAGAGAAGATAAATATGTGGCAGAGGGAGAATTTATATTTTTAGGAAAAGGTAGAGAAAGAGAAGGGGAATTTCAGAGAGAAGTAAGAGGACTAGACATGAAAAGAACTGGCAATTCCCAAAGCAAGGAAAGGAATAGATATACTATTAGGAAGGTTGGAGAGCATGCCCAGTCTTCAGTATTATCTTCCTTCCAGATATAATCACGGCACAATCCTCCTCTCTTTTCCCCGTCTCTAATTCTTATTAAGCATTTAGTATATGCAGGCCATTCTGCTAGGAACCATACCTATATTTTGTATTCTAAGTGCCTCAAATTAATTTTGGTGGGGTAGATAGATAAATGTGATTCTATATTCTAATTTATGATAATAAATCTGGTCTGAACAGACTTTGTAGTGAAGACATTTATGTGGGCATGTAATATGTTTTGAACCATAGCCAATTAATCCAATGAAAGATGAATCTGTTTTAAAACATGTTTTTTTCCTCATATAGGTTTTTAAAGCTAGTTGTCTTAGTTCAAATTTGGGTTCTACCATTTACTAGCTCCTTGTCCTGTGAGACCATTAGGGGAGTTTTTTAAGCTTCACTTTCTTCTTTGTGCGCCTGGAGATTTTAGCAGGACTTAGCCAGAAAAGTTTCTGTGAGGATCAGTTATGCACTGAAAATAGCTAGCATATTATAAGCACTCAGTAAATACTACTTATTAATACTATTATACGTATTCTGGATCTGTTGTGTAGCTCTTCCTATTTTAAATCTCCTATCTTATGGGGCAGACATTTTTGAGTTAATTAATGCTTGTAATGTTTGAATTTACAGTTGGTGTCAATAAGCAGTTTGGGTGCTTTATGAAAAAAGAATTCTCCCAAGCCCATGATTCCCTGGTATTCTCTTTTCATACTTACAAAAGCACAATATCACCAACTTTGATTATTTTTTAATTTTTATTTTAATTTTTGATGCAACCCTAAATAGTAAGATGTATTTAAGTATACCTTAAAATTTATTAGTTATTTAAACTTAATCTAGACAGAATATATAAACCAATAGTATATTTTTAAAATACAGTTCTAGTGTATTAAGTATTAGAATGGTGTCAACACAATTACTGATTATCTCCTTACTCTGATTATATGACATTGATTCAAGAAGTGAAGGGAAGGGTAGTTTAACTGGCTAAAATAGATAATTCTGATATTATTTATGATAATGCAGCTTTTGTGGAGAGTACTCTATTATCTGGTACTCAAAACTTATTAAAATTATATTGAATGCTAGGGGTTTCTCTAAAATTTTATAATTCACATTTGAATTCCAGGGTATTTGATAATGTCTTTCTTTCTATAAGGTATCCAGATCAAAATGATCGCAACCACAGATCTCTGGAGCAACTAGCTCCCTAGTCACTGAATATGGTAAAACCTTCAGAGAAATAAAAGAGATTCCATTCTCAAATGGCGAATTAAAGTTTATTTTAATGATCTGCAATGTTAGAGAGTGTACAATTTCATGGATTTATTAGAAATGCAAATTCTCAGACTCCATTCAGAAACTCTAGGGGTGGGATCAAGATCAAGAAATCTGCGCTTTAGTGAGCTCTCCGAGTAATTTAAATGCACCCCAAAGTTTGGGGATCTTTGGTCTAAGTCAATTCCTAACAAAAAGGAGAAATTTGACATATTTGCCAAGAAGTCCAGGAGAAAACACATGAAATTACTAACTAAGTAGGAGGTTTGCCACTGATGCATTTTCCAGATACTTTCAGGTCCTGTCTATTTATTTTGCTCCTTTGACTAAATTAGAGAACAATTAATATCGTGCCATACCTGTTCCACTTTTGCTCTTTAACAAATTCAAGCTCAATTTCATTTTGTTCTCTACAAATGATTTTGATCACATTCAAAATAACTCCAGATCAATAATTTTAGGGCTCAAGGTTGTGACACTCATTGCCAATCTGACTCACGATAGTGTTCAGTTCTATTTTGTCTAGTTGTTGTATCCAATCAAGTCCCTATTTCTGGAGAAGAGTAAAACATTTATGCTCCTTTCTCATGTTTCTGTCTCTTACCACAGAAGGTAGAATGCCCATCCAAGCACGCGCCTCTGGCTGCTCTCCATTTTTCTGCAAGGGTA
This sequence comes from Lepilemur ruficaudatus, assembly GCA_963574885.1. Lineage (NCBI taxonomy): Eukaryota > Metazoa > Chordata > Mammalia > Primates > Lepilemuridae > Lepilemur > Lepilemur ruficaudatus. The sequence goes on along the minus strand of CAUYRT010087857.1, from coordinate 6,082 downwards.
GATTAATTATTAAGTAAATTAGTCAGAGACTAAGTCATTGACTAGGCCCTTCTTTGCCAGTGTGCAAGAATACTAGGTGTGTACATGAGGCTAAAATGTGGGGCAGAGAGGGACAGGACTGCAGTAGGAAGCATCCAGCAGCCTGACAGACCTACGTTTAGCACTGTTCCCCGGCTCAGCTAAGCCTTGAAAGTGGTAAGGAATGGGTGCCACTATATCAGGTGCCTTCTTATCAGAGAATCCCAGATGACAGAAGGAATAATGCAGAGAATGGTCCTTGTGGTCTGCCATAACTCCCTACACCAACTCTGAGATAGACCGGCTGTTGATATGCTCCATTTACCAATTTGGGGGACTTATCTTACTTTTGTTGGTGCTTCCAACTGTTGATTTCTGTTTTGGACCATCTCTTGCGGTCTCCTGTTATACATCTGATATTGTAAGTTCTGCCTTCCTCTCATCATCCCAGCTAGAGTAACTTTACTCTTCCCATGTTCCTTTAGAAATTAGTCTAATTTTAGTTCTAGCTCTTAGATTTTTTTACAATTCTGTTATAGTTACTCTGACCAAGGCTGGTCCTATTGTGAAATACAATAATTTTACGTGAGAAATAGTATTAGGCTAGAAGAGATCTTTGGAAAATGTTGCACCTTTTGAGTTTGCATTTTCAACATGAAAGACCATCTGGATAAAGGGAAATTCAATAGATGACACACATAGAAAACCATCAAGGCCAGGCGCAGTGGCTCACGCCTATAATCCTAACACTCTGGGACACTGAGAGAGGAGGATTGCCCATCCACGTGCTTGGATGGGCATTCTACCTTCTGTGGTAAGAGACAGAAACATGAGAAAGGAGCATAAATGTTTTACTCTTCTCCAGAAATAGGGACTTGATTGGATACAACAACTAGACAAAATAGAACTGAACGCTATCGTGAGTCAGATTGGCAATGAGTGTCACAACCTTGAGCCCTAAAATTATTGATCTGGAGTTATTTTGAATGTGATCAAAATCATTTGTAGGTCAGGAGTTTGAGACCAGCCAGAGCAGGAACGAGACTCCCATATCCACTAAAAAATAGAAAAAAATTAACTGGGCTACTTAAAATAGAAAAAATTAGCCAGGTGTGGTGGCATAGGCCTGTAGTCCCAGCTACTTGGGAGGCTGAGTCAGGAGCATCACTTGAGCCCAGGAGTAGTTTGAGGTTGCTGTGAGCTAGGCTGATGCCACAGCACTCTAGCCCTGCAACAGAGTGAGACTGTCTCACAAAAAAAAAAAAAAAAAAAAAAAGAAAAGCTTCCGAAAGCTTCTTTGATTGCTACTTTTAGGCTATGACAGTTTTATGGTTGTTGCCATCTTGAGAAAATTTGGTATGTATTTATGCACATTTATACCTTCATCATAAGTGTGGAAGCAGTATTTAAAATGCACAGCCAGCATCTTGGATTTTAATCAAAGGTTTCCAAGTAAATATTTCAGGAGGGGTCCCTGGCTATTTAAAACACACAATAAATAACAAAAACAAATAAATAAATAAACACATTTTCAGCAGAGAAGTTGTTACGCAGATAGCTAGGAATTCTGGGTCTCACCTGCGGGAGGAGGGAATACCCTATGAGTCGGCCAGTCAGAACTTGGCACGGCTGCTGCAAAACAATGCAGAGGACTCTCTAGCCCACAGGCCAAGCAGCGTAGGTACCATAGAGTCCGGAAATTGACCTTACGGCTCAGGTCCTGTGACTCCCAACTGCCCAATCACAGTAGTTCCATGGTGACCTCTGAACCACGAGGGAGGGCCCTATCCGGGCACTATATAATAGTAAAAGGTGAAAGATTTATACGATCTGAAGAGAAACCGGAGTATATGGGCACTATATAATAGGACGCAGACCATAGCCAATCTCTCCTTTTGCCGTTCCTTTTGATTGCCCTGCTGCGACAATGGGTCTGGTCGTTACCTGTGGCGTATGTACCATGCTCTGTAAACCTATATCTTGCTCTTGCCCTATAATCTTATCTTTCTCTCCTTAATACACCTCATTTTCGTACTTGCCTAACTTTGGCGCGTATGGTCATTCTTTGCCCATGAGCGCACCAAGAACCGAGGGTTTCAGACTAAAACCTGACAAAGTCACATTTATTTGTGGACTCTAGTCGGGGAAAAAAGGCTGAAAAAACCGTTTGCCCTTCTCTCTCTCTTTACTTCTTTTCTCTTCCCTTGCTATATCTCCCTGTGCAATCTTAACAGGTGTAATTATCCATTTCAGTTATCTACTTCAATGCAGATGACTTCCGCATTTATTTCATACTTCTCTCCAGAGCTCCAGGTTTATACCATTAATGGTTACTTACAAAAGGGTTTCTCATTGGCGTTTGAAACGCAGTGCAACTGCAAATAGCTCTCCCACCCTCTCCGCACAGACACACACCAAACCTGCTCCTCCTCCAGTGAGCCTTGTTTAAGTTAAGCAGTCTATATTTTTCTGAGATAAAAATTTCATAATTATATGAAGTGTATTCATTTTTCCAATATGAATAGTATATTTGGTTATCAATTTTTTATCCTAATTCTATAATATTCCTCTTTTTGCCTCTTATTCATCCCCCAATGCCAATATATTAGTTCATCACCTATTAAAAATTTCTTGGATTACTGTAATAGATTCCTAGTTGGTCTTCAAATCTTTACATTTTTTTCCAATCTGTCTTCTGTATCATGTCTTGAAATTTCTTTTTCAAAAAAAAAAAAAAATTCATGCTATACTTAAGAGCCTTCAAAGATTCCTCAACTGCTTCCAAGATAGTGTCTAAACGTTAGCTAGGCACATAAGATCCCTTACAATTTGGCTCTAAAAATCTCTTTTCTAACATTAACTGCTTCTTCTTTGCACCCCCATAAATGCTAAGATCAAACCACACAAACTCTTCAATTTTTACAAAAATGCCTTTTATACTTTCATTCTTTTGTACAGTATGTTTTCCCTTTGACCACTTTGCCTTACTGGCATATCATATCTCCACTATGGCCTCTCACATGGCAGATTATCTAGATATTTAGATATCTAGATATTTAATTTCAGTGAATAAATGAATGAACACAATGCAATGTGTATAGTAATTATGTCCCTAGATAAGAATCCTAGTAATAGGATAAAGTTGATAAATCAGTGAGTAGTAAATTGTTCAAGATATACACACTTGAGGATGGATTAAACATCTGAAAAGGCACCATTTTTTTTCTTCTCATTTACTTACAGTGTGAAGGAAAAGTGGATTTTATGTTTAAAGTAGACCATGTATTGTTATTTTATATTTCTGTCAAAAGCTAATTCAAAAATATTGTCAGAAAACTTCCATATCTAATATCAAGTCAGTCCCCCAGATGTAGTATCAGGGACATGTCTTCTAATCAAAATGCAGGTGGTGAGCATGAACCACACAAAGAAACACGTTTTTGGATGTGGACAAGGCAGGTTTACCCATGGGTTGATGGGTGGTTAGAATGGGTGAGCAGTCATTAAAATATCTGTCCACTTTTGTGTGTTTGAAATTATATACAATAAAGTTACAAAAAGAAGTACATTTTCCATCATGACCAGTGCCTACATAAACATGAACAAAGTGACTTGTTCTTGCTATTTGTGATGTACTCTGATATTTTCTACTCTCTTCTATTTTTTCTTATTTTAAATAAAACCTGCTAGTGATGAACCACTACATTTATTTGTTTTTGCTAAAGGGTAATGGCAAACACTATTCTACGCAATGGAATAATCATTTGTGTATTAGTCTCCCCTTTGTCCAATGTTTCCTCTAAAGTTTTTCCATAATCTGCATTAAATATTAACCTCTTCATAAGGTTCCCAGACTTTTGAACATCTCCCTGACACTGCTCTAATTTTGTCACATGGCTCTTGTCATAAAGTCTGCTGCATTAAGAGTTTTCTGGGATTGGAACAGATGAAAGTTAATGCGGGCCATGGACAAAGCTATACTTTGGTGTCCAATTGTACTTTAGGAAGGACAGTACATGACATCATAAAGTTGTTTTCCTGACTCTATATAGTTGAACAGAAACATTACTTTGAATGAAACATTGTTATCCCAGATGAGTAAGTTTTATCCTTTGTTTAAACTTGACCATTGTATAAAAAAATGAGCCTTCCTGAATGTGTACTTTTCCCTATGTTCTGCTCTGTGCATAATCATCTACAAACCTCTTTATTTTACTTACCTTTGTAATACTACATTCTGATTATTGCAATGTAGCATTGCAACTACATGCAAACTTCCAATTTCATAGATTTTCCAGGCATCCCAAGTCACTCCTTAGCTTTTACTTGTACCGCCTATTTTTTTAATTCAATGTCATTCTGTGTTTTTAAATACGTTTCCCTTTACTAAGGTCATTTTATATTCTATAGCAAAATCTAGGCCTCAAGGGATGTGCCATCTATAAACAATAAACTTTTTATATTGCAGCATTTAGCTCAATGATAATGTTGAATACTATGCAGTCTCACTGAACTGCTTTTTTTATTGTCACCTCCAACTTAGAGCCACAAACCTATTTTCACTGATCACATGAATGTATTGAAAACTCAAAAACTGAGTAGCACCAGGTTCCCGATATTAACAAGCCATATAAACATCTAAATAGTAACATATATAACAGTTTTTGATTACATAATCAATATTTATCCACACTACTATATTTAAAAATCAAAAGTCTTGATAAAAATGAATATATCAAAAAATTTATTCATTGTGTTACAGTCTCTCCCTTTGAGTAATTGTTGTTATGTGTTACCTTGTTTCCACAGATGTGTTTTAAGGTCTTTGAGGCCTTGAGCACCCCATGATGTTGAGGACAGTTGTGGGGGAGAAGGAAAACTTCCCTTTTACCCCTGGAAGTTTCACTAAAAGATCAACTTATAATAAGGCAGATTAATAAGAGAGATTACAAATTTATTTACCATGTGCATGGGGAGAATCACAGTGATTAACTAATATCTCGATGGGGTCCAGAAGTTTATATGCCCTCCTTTTGGAGGGGGGGAGAGATGAGTAATATAGGCAATTGTGTTGAGTGGTAATAAATGCATACTAGGGAGGATAAATAGATACTTTGGAGAGTGAATGGATGGGGAGAGAAACAGATTGACTTGTCAATAATTCTCTTTGGAAATTATTAATAAATTAACCTGAGAGACAGATGTTATCTTTAAAATGGGTTAGGCCAAGTCTGGTGGCATTGTTGATCTTCTTTGCTGAGCTATGTGGAGCTAACATGGAGAAGAAGAAAAGACAATTGTTCTTTTTCATGGGCCCTTCTGGTTTTATGCAGATAGCGAGGAAGCCCCTTTGAATGCCTGTTGATTTCCTTTAGTAAAAATACTCTTTATACCCAGGAGTCGTACTTTGGGGTGAAATTGCCTGAGCTCCTTCACAATGTTTGATGATATATGCTAGGTAATTTCATGTTATTTATATTGAACTGAAATCCCAACTCATCCTAGCTCTTCAACTTATTACTCTGGCATAGGAAGACATAAAAACAAGATAATTTCTAGGTGTAGAAAATAACTGGGTAAGCACTTTAAAAATTGACCTATAGTTTTTGATAATTACACATTGAGTAATATTATGAAAAAAAAAAACTTTGCATGAATTTGGATGAGTCAATATGCAGCCTAACATGGAAAAATTTGTAATTAATCTGAAATCTAGAACGTAATGTGTACAATAATCAATCCTGGTTGCCACACTTCAAACACATGTTTTGCTATTAACCAAACTGAGGTGTGTTACTTTTGCAGTGGATGGTCTGTCAGAATCCCAAACATTCTTATGATTCTCTGACATGAGATAAAGATAATTTTAAAATAAATTCCAGGATTCAATAAATATTAAGAAACCTTACAATCTTTCACAGCATTGCCTTTGGGATTCTAAGAGGAAATGGGTTCTGTCGTTTTTGACTGATGGAGTGAGTAGTTGTTACTCCCAGCGTGTCACAGGGCGGTTGCACCAGGAGAAGGCCAGCCGAGGTGGCTGTAGGGCAGCACCTGCTACCGG